>JTDE01005483.1:5359-45418 GCA_014338405.1 Paragonimus skrjabini miyazakii
GGAGGCCGACTGGAAAGTCTATGAGAATGCGACACCTATGATCATTTGCGTATGATGTACAATCCATATGAAGACTGAAAATTCTTGCTACTCATAAGTAATCAAATACTGCTCAACAAGTCAATGATGTCTCTAATTTCAACCCGGAGAGAGGACCTAGTTGAAGGATCATCGATTGGAGTTAACAGGACAGTAACTGTGTCTCCATTTCGAGATGATCGGGCAACTTGATCATTACTCACAAGCGAAAGTGGTTGAGCGTTCACATATGATAATTCGGTCGTACCTAACGTGAGGTCAATGGCGCAGTGGTAAGCACGGTTGTCTCATGAGCGGCATGTCCGTTGTTCAAGTCCCGGCAGTGGCGATTATATGCACTACTGATGAGCTCTAATGAGGGCGAAACTCGAGTTTAGTGCTTCTTTTCGAAAGGGGCCGACTGGAAAGTCTATGGGGATGCGACAGCTGCGATCAATTGTGGGTGATGTTCAACTTGAAATTAACCAAATCCCCGACTACACATCAGAAATAATTTGGTCCTGACTAGTCTATGGTCGGTGCTACCTTCAGCGCCGCGCATCACTCGCGTGATACGCACTTCACGAATGTCGCGCTGTCGCACAATCACGTAGTCAAGCAAATGATGATTATCGTTTCGTGGATGGGTCCACGTCGTGATGTCGCTCGCATCCAGCTGGATTCGAATGTTTGTGATAGCCAGCTCGTGAGTAGCACACAGGTGGAGCAAACGATCACCGTTCTCATTGACTGAACCAATATCGTAGGGTCCGAGAACTCCCGACCAAGCTACCGAGTCGTGCTCGGCTAGAGCGTTCAAGTCACCCATAACAAACAGTCTATCAGTCACCGGCACCGACCGGATTGTGGCGGACAGCTGATCATAGAACCCGTCCTTTGTATCATCAGTGTGACACATAGTTGGATCATAAACACTTATAACTGTGACACACTTATCTCGACCGAGTCGCAGGCGCATAGACAGCATTCGAGGGCTGATGCCATGCGGTTCGCCTATCATCAAAGCGTTGATGCGATCAGCGACTGCGAAACAGACACCATGCTCCCGAACACCGACTGTCGGGTAACCTATCCAGTAGAAGGTGGATCAGGCAACTGCTTTCCGTAACTTACCTTAGTCAGCAAACCTTGTCTCGCTCAAGCCTTCTACATCGATTCCATAGCGAGGAAGTTCCACCGCGACCAGTGCAGTGCGTCGTTCTGGTCGTCCTTTGGAGCTGCATCGATCCATCAACATGTGCACAGTCCATGCTCCAACACAGAGCATCTTGCATCCCGGGGCCTGTTTCAGGTTGGTCTTCGGGTAGCTGAAACTTGAGTGAGCATTATCTGCTCGGGGATTATTATTGGGGGTGGAGACAATATGAAGGTGAGTGATTGGCAGAGGCGTATTTTCGCCTATTCACCCTGCCATGTGCAGCAGATAGGGCGACCCGGTTTAGCCTCCGCGACAGCCGATGCAGTATGGTATTTGGTTTCTGTTGTAAAGTCATGGGTTTTATAGGCTTAGGATACTGCCAGGACGCCCAGACATAGACAGGATAGCGATTAGGTCCCTCAACCAAAGCCTTTGGCTCAAAAGCCTGTACCGCAAAGCAGCAGGTGACACACACGCATCAGCATCAACCGTCTGGAATAGGCTCGGCAGTCACAACCCAAGATATTCGGCATATTCGCACAGAGAAACTATTGCACAGACAAACCAATCATACATACAGAGAATCAGATCAATCAAAAAAATAAAATAAGCCGAACCAAATCACAACACACTGACACCATACACGAGGAACACCTCACATCGGACGCATCGGCCTTTTGTCTGGTTGCTCCCCGTTGGCAAGTCTGACATGGTTGAACCTGCTATGGCCAAAGTCGCAGTCAGTACAGCCCTCCGGATAAAAACAGCACACAAGCCTGACCACCACGCCAAGGTATCAGACAAGGTCAGGAGAGTCGGACAAACAGATACACACACACACACAGAAACAGCGAATTAGTCACTTCAAGGCTCACAAGTCCGACGTGTGTTAGATATGATGACAGTATCGATTATAAACTGCATTCAGAAGCATCTGCGGTCAAAGTCTATACAGTCCTGGAGAAGTCAGTTTGCGAACAAAGAAGTGTGTTAGACCGTTACCCCGCCCCGCCCAGTTCAAGCAGTACTCATATGCATCAGTATGTTACCTTAAGTCGTAATCACCTAACCAAAACTGGTATGATACAGTTGTTTTGTGTCGACCCAAAATAAACGGTCCTTGCGTCTGGATATATCGTTCTTAAAGACAAATCAGGTTTTCATAGAACAGACCACTTCAATCTGGGTAACATTTTTGAACGAGCAGTCCATGCCGATCTCAAGAACGCGACAAGTTGCCTTCTTCAGAGATGAAATGGTCAAATTGGACATATTGACAAGAAATGGAACCACATGGCTCAGTGATAAAGTCACAAAACTGAGCTGCCCAACGACACTTACTGTTTTCACAGCAAAGTTATAGTAAGTCACGTCAGAGTCCACAAATGGTGCGATAAACCTAAAAACACAGTATGACATGCCTCAGATTTTATGGAAAAATCGCTACGTTTTGATAAGTCTTTACGTAAGTTGTAAACCTGTTTTGTTTCTGAATGCTGCTTTCTACTCTCTATCGCACAGTCCGTTAGGGACATGTCGTATTTTAACCCTGTCAATTTCCGCTCATCGGCGCGTTCTGGCTGCCACTCCACCTTTGCCTTTTAATCGCCAAAACGGTTGCAGAGACGTGTGTGAGCAGCCAGGTTTTATTGATTGTGGTCCGTAATGGCAAATACACTGGGCCAATGGGGTTGAGCGACTACATTGCAAACATGCCTACACCCCCAACCTACGTACAGTCAACCAATTTGTCTATGGTTTCAGCGGTGAGTTTTGCCTGTTCGCTCACCGAACTTAGTTGGGAGACGTGCCTGTTGAGCAAGCCGTTGGTCTACACTCCGGATTTTGTTGTCCGGTCTACAGGTCTGGGACGTATGGTGTATGATTGAATCTTACATCGTTCAAAATTGTCTCGGGAAAATGATCAACCTACTGAAAACTGATATGGAATATTTGAAAAGAACGCGTTCAGCTCACGTCGCTCAGCTGCGCGTAGTTCCATAATGGCAAGGTGGAATTCTGCGACTTGTGATTCGTCAATTAAGTTGACACTTGTGAGGTTCAAAATGACAAAATTTAAAGCGATTTTTTATTAGTTGGCCTACACAACGGACTACGGGTGAGAACTCAACCAAGCATCAGATGGATTGTCGTGAGAGTTGGCCAGATGACTGAAAATGTTTACAATAAAATGACCGGGTGGTTTTGTGTGATTCTTCAGTGCAAACTGAACTAGTGACAAGAAGCATTTGATCCTGTTAGTGTGGTAAGGTTAACCAACAGAAAAGCCACTATCCAAAATCTTACTATTCAAGAAAATATAACTGATTTCTGAGCAAGAATACCGGTGTTGAACCTGATGATTGTATATGCGTATATGAGAGCTGTGTATTTCTGTCACAAAAAAATCGGAGTTAACAATGAGCGGATAAACTTTGTTGTTCTCTTCGCAAAAAGTTCAGTGCATGCTCGTTTAGACGCATTAGCCACTGAATGACGTCTTTCAATCAACAGTAGTCGTTCTAAATCGTTCACTATCGTTTTGAAACGAAACAAAGGCACTCAGTGCGTTCACTTAGTATCGTAAGTTGTCTATTAAACAATTTTTGACTGAATGTAGCACATTACATCCGTATATAATGTGGACATACACATTTGTACCTCAGTTTGGTGAATAATTCCTGAATCAGACAAATACAACATTAGTCGGTTAGACATAAAAGCATCTCAAGTGGCCAGCTGAAGTGAGTAAATATGCTTGCTATGTCTGAGATGGATCTGCCTGAGTCTGTCAAGTTATAATATATCTTGTTATGACTAGTCAGAATGAGCAGAACCAACTGATGGATTTCGTGTGTCTACACACCAACTGCTCGATGGGCATAGTGAACTGTACGTTTCCTTCAGACTGTTAGAGTTGGAGGTTGAAATGATGATAGTCCATTAATGTCATTTAGAAAGCTATGGCAGATTGCAACTGTCTGCAACGGTAGGGTTAATTGTGCGAGCCGTCTGAGTAAATTTTATCAGTGTGTCAAAAGTTACGAACTTTTGTGCATCACTGTTCGTCCCGTGTTAAGAAGGAGAGTCCATCAGCAAGTTTTCTCAACTGCCGGTGGTCCTATGTCGAACACACTGTTGAAAACCATTTGCTATCTATTACTCCCGCATTATTAGGATAAGCTAACATTTCAGTACGAGTTTCCTATCATCCGTCAGCACACAATAAGTGTGTAACGCAATTCACACTGACACAAATCGATTTTGTGCGGCGATCTCTTAAGATGTTATCCGCATTCAGATGAGACCAACTGTGAAGAGTCAGGGTTTCGAATGGATTCAAACCAGCGACAGAAACACCATGACTCTACGCGGCAATCGCTCTACCAGCTGAGCTACGTAGCCACACCGGGAGCCCGGAAGTTTCATATTTGGACTCGGTTACCCACCCGTCCCAGTGTCTCATATGGTAGAGTGCTTGCCGCTTTGAGGCATGGTGTTTCTCTCGCTGGTTCGAATCCGGCCGAAGCCCTGACGTTTCACAGTTGGGTCTCATCTAACTTCATAACTCTGCCAAACTACTCATCACTAACAAAATTCCCATGCTCAGCAGTAGTGTTGGTGGATTCCAGCTTGAACCGGTCGAGAAATTCTGCCTGGGCAGTCGAGCCCCCGAATCATTTGGTGGATTCTATATGAGACGGTGGGACGAGTGGCTAACCGAGTCCAAATGAGAAATTTCCGAGCTCTCGGTGTGGTTTCGTAGCTCAGCTGGTAGAGTGCTTGCCGAGTTGACGCATGGTGTTTCTGTCGCTGGTTTGAATCCAGCCGAGGCCCTGACTTTTCACAGTTGGATCTCATCTAAATTCATAAACCTACCAGACTACTCATCAGTGACGTTATCCACATTCGTAATCAGGACAAAGTTTGTGACGGACAAGACGGTGAGCAGCACCATTTTCATTTTTGTATTAATGGTCTGCGCGGAATTTCTCTCGCTTCTTACATCCAGTTGTTCGCCTATCACTTCTTTCTCAATTCACTGTTTTTGTTGGCTGCAGTACCTAGCATTGTTAAGTTGAAAGCATTGGGAAGCGTCGATTTTATTCTCAAGGGTGATTGCAGAAAGCAAGGTTATTGAAGGTGCCATCTTTCAAATATGTGTTCAAGACCCGCCAGTTCTGTGAGCACCTTACAGTGATCGGGATACAGGCATCACTTTCAGCAAAGACAAAGATGACATCAAGTATTTGCCCACAGATTTCTGATTCTCAATTGACTATCGTTTAATGAATGTTCCTCATAGTGTGTGGCTGATTGTCAGTAAAACAGATTCAAAATTCAGCTCACGCCCTTCACGGAACCACACATCCCTAGCGAACTGATAGTGAATGACTGATCCAGTACGTTCGGCTTGTTTATCCATGCTGTGCCTACCCACACAACTTTGGTGTCCCAATAGTTGTCAGCTAAGCAAGACAGGGAGTCTACTAACACTCAGCACGGGTTGCACCTAGAATCTGGTGAGAGACGTCAAGAATAGCTACAACAGTGTCTGTTGAACCAGAATACATCGTGGGCGATGAAGACCAAACAGCATACTGTAGTATGTTTAAAACAGTTATTTCCAAACGTTGTCAACTATCATTTTCACACGGAATTTCATCCGCTGACTTAACTCCATATAAAATTTAAAGCTGAAATCAGGATTGGGCATCAGTTGTGTGTGGTTTTCATACTGTTTTCCATGTCCCTAACTTGGATCGCTTCATTAAAGTGGTCTGTAAAACCATGCATCTTAATGAACGCTTGCTTACTAGAATTACAGTAGTACGTTGGCATTTAATATGGATTTAAATTGGTAAAAGGTCATTTCTTCAAATATCCTCAAATATCCGCCTTTAGTCAGTCTCATCAGACTTTTAGTATTGCAGGAAATGTATACGATTCACACAAATGTACTGGAACACCAACGGACCAGTATGAGATTCACAGGATATGACAGATCACGGTCGAATAGTAGAAAGTGAGATGACGAGTGATACGTACGGCAACAAGTGATGAGAGTGTCAAGTGGCTCATGTGATCGTAGGGCAGTAGACCGAGAGAAACTTAAAGGTTGTATGAACCGCCTCCATCTACACAGGCACAGCTCATAGTCTCAGGTGCAAAACTGAGCAGACATGAACAGATCACAAAATATGATAACGATGATCTCAGCTGTTAATAACATTCTTGTAATAACCAATGTGAAGTGGGCTTTGTGGACCTTGTAAATTATTTAGAACGCTTCTTTCGGTTTGACTCAACTACCGGTGTCCGTCATATGGAAAGTGACTGCGTTTGAAATGAGAATCAATCAAGCTATTGCATAGTCATTTTGAGAGGTGTTCATGAATTTATCTTGTGCTTTTCTCAACGTAACCGGCTTGATAAAATCAGGCGAGAGGTTAAATACAAAAACAGACTAAATACTGCCAGGAAAACTTCACTGTAAAAATCTTTCTCAGACATGCAACAAACTTGTTCTTTTAATCCGGAATATCCAGCAGCCCTACACGATGAGACCTACTTTACGGTTTTGCAGATACCTGTGTGAGTCGTTTAATCATCTTTTGCAGAAGATGTGTTCAAAGCTGTGTAATACATTTCTCTTTGTTAATGCATTAGGTCGGAATTGCAAACTATTTTCCATTAGTCACCTAGCTTGCTCCTAGCGAACGTATTAGAATCCCGTCACCTGTGTTGTCGGGACTGTGAAGTCATAAGCGGAAGGAGGGGTTCCTTTTTTTCTAAACTGCGACCTGTTATATCTCGATATCACAAAGTTAACCTTGTATATCAAATTCACCTGATCCGGTATGCCACCATCTCACTTAAGAAGACGTATGGCCCAAATCAGTCCTGCTTTCCCACTAAGTTTACGTAAAACGGGGTGTATGTTGAACTCCGGGACCTTATGACTGTTTTTTTTGTTCACTCCATTAACCTTTAATCAGATGTCCACGTTTTAAAAATCTGTTTATAACCCTAGGCCGTATACACCTTCCGATGCACCCGCCGCATTTTTATAAAATCTCAATACATCAAGGACTCATCATGTGAACCATTTCCTCCTCAATGTACTAACAACGGAACAATACTGATTCAACTAAGCCATCGCCACTATTCAACTGTAGACAAGTCGAAATGCACAACAAGACCACAAAATTTACAAACTGGATGATAAGTGATGCATAATTCTGATACCTAACAAATGACCCCCCGATCCGACATGAGTTCACTCACACAAATAACCCATACAGTAGTTCAGATCTATGGATATTACCACAACAAGTCCCACCTACATTGTCATGTGCTACCCATTTTTTGCGGAGAATTTTCCCATTTAATTTCATGGCGTGAAATTTTGTTTGTTCCATGTGTAACCGTTATAAGGAGTGGTGGCTGTAAAACAAAGTGATGTAACAGAAACTTTGCAAGAACAAGCAAGAGCGATCACTTCGTGCCAGCGGCTGACTACTTGATAGGTCCCTAGTGGATGATTACACTGAGTTATTACACTGAGTTATTTTGAAGGGCGCACGAATCTTCGAAATATTTTAGCTACTGTTTGTAAATCAGTAGCAGATTCGTTGCGCAGTAATATGGTACGCATATTTTTTCAACATGGTTGTCGTGTTAGAAAAGTCAAATTTTCTATGTATTTTACGTGCAACCGTGAAAATCACCAATATTTTGAGAGGTACTAATGACTAAGTCAGCTCAGATAAGTGAAAATGGTTTCACACTTTAGACTGAAACACGCGGTTTGACTAATTTTGATTTTTGTGTGCACAGTCCCGTGAGTTCTGGGCAGATATTTATATGCAAATAAACCTTTGGTTCTTGTTAACCACAGGATGCAACATATCTTTAGAAATGTATCTGTTGTTTGTGTACAAGTACTTTAAACAACATTGTCGTTTTCAAACGAGGGTCAACATAGGACACAAGGGGCTGCACTTTCACATGTTAATATATCGATGTTGACATAACAGTCAAAAATTCACAAAAATCTCTATTCATACTTCTAGTTTCGGTTTATTCGTTATCGGTACTTCGGTTAATATTGTTTTTCCTATCACCGTTTTCTGTCTGGTCAGTCGCTTTAGCCTGAATCACAAATTCGTTTGAAGAACGTTTCAGATTAGAAAATGGCTTCATACACCACACATTCATGATTAACGTTTTTTATGCGCAATCACACTCACACTTTCATAAAATCTAATAATGCATTCAACGTCAATTTGTTTGTACGCTTGCTCGATAGATTAACTCCTGATGTTGGATACCTCTGCGATGTGGGAAACAAAAAATACCATATACCGATAAATCGATGTAGGGTCATCAGTCATGCGGAAATAAGAGTGAACACAAATCACTATGATAGAATTTACGGTGGTCTCAGCGTCAATGTTTACTGTAACTTAGCATAATAAGATATTTCACCTCACATCATACGGTGAGGTTCGGGAGAATTCGTCGACCTATTAATAAAAAGCCTTAACGAGCACCGCATTGACAAAGCACAGAATGTTTGCTTGTGTTTATTACGGAAGCCAATTTAGTGGAGCTTCTGTGTGTGAACATATTTGTGCAAGCGCTCATGAAAATTAATGGGTATTAAAATCTTTATTATGGAAGACAACGTGTGATGTTCTCTAAAGTATGTTGTGATACTCCAGTAAAATTATATGATAATGGTTACTACGGCAACAAATGAGTCGTCTAGCATGCAGTGAGACAGTCACAGAAATGTCTTTGGCGGATTAAAATTTAATCTACCAACACTGTTAAATTGCTCCTGGCGATTTAGGATAATTCACTCAGTAACGCGTATTTCGCAATTCTAATAACGCTTATTCAGACGGTCGAGATTAACGGGACTATCTTCCAAGTCCAAAACATGTCAGAAATGGTGATCGAAAGGATTGGAATTTGTACGGTACTGTTTAATAAAATTGCAACAAAGGTACTATCTCAATTGGAATGTTAATCAAACGGGTACACAAATTATCCAGCAAAGGAGTTCAAACTGGGGCAACTAAGCACGTGTTCACAAACAGCCACCAGTCAACGGGAAATGACCTCATCAAAACAATCGGGTACAGATGATGAGAACGTGTTAACAACACTAAGGAGAAAGTTTTAACAGATAGACAATGATGATTGTAAGAATGAAGAAAGTAAGCATTTTATGTGCAATTATGGTAGAAAATTCGTTATGATCGTCTACTGCATACAGCAAAGAAATAAAGGCAAATTAAATGTAGGCTTTCTACAAGCAAACACACCTCTACGGATTTGTCGTTCCGCATTATACCAGACAAAAAACGACAAACATACCAGATGAACTTCAACAAATCCAACAAACACGTTATACACTTGAAAAACATCCTGATTAGTATTTCACTTTAATTGTTTTCTAGTTCTTTCTTAATTTTCTTATTTTAAGAGTAAGATTTCAAACTCATTCAAAAGGAAGGACACCAACCCTATTCTTTCAATCATGCCACCCAAGAAAAATTTCAGCATATAAATTGCAATCGACAGCTTGTTATACGGATCCTCCGCATTTTCCAACAAAATATTTTTTGGCAACATTTGTCTTTTTTTAGAGCATTAGCTGCACTGAGATCGTAGTGGCTTCCGCTCAGATGAAAACTTTTAGGTGTGAAACATTCTGTTGATAAGGATGTGTACATCACGCAAGTTGGTCCAATTCATTTGACTCTACAACTTGATTCTCCTCACATCATGTGATACGCACTAGATGGGGCAGTGCTGTGAATTTTTCTATGAAGCCCATCGCGGTACGAATAGATTGTTAGTAACGCCATGTTCTTTGCATGCTGCATTCCTTGTGGTAACATTCAGAGCCTTCATTGCCGGGTTTCTATTGATAAAATGTACACTGGCAAATGTTCCTCAAATCACAATGCCTTTTGCGTGGAAATTTCTATTGCACAGTACCTTAGATGAGACCAAATGTTCAAGCCGACATTTGAGACATTGTGGACTGCTACGTAATTGTATCACAATTGTTCATAAGTCCAGTTTTGAGCGAAGTTGTGTACATACTTTCACATATTGGTCTCGTGTATCAAAAATATCCCACGTTACATATGCCTTTCTCGATATTACTTTACGATATTTGCATATGAAACTGCTTCCAGATAACTGTATACTGTAGTCCAAAGAATATTTGTGAGCACCTATAGGCAAAATTTGGTACCATATGATTGCAACATGTCAGTTGTGTTTCTCCTTTAATGTAAACGCTTTCAAGTCAAAAATGTTAGTGAATCAAACAGACTTGGTGTTATCAATTTCGGTATGTCTAACGTTCACTTACAAAATAACGGAACCATAAAATTTAAAAGTGATTACATTTTTCTACAGTACAATTCTTGCCTTGCTACTCACAAAACAATCTCTGTGATGTCCCTCGCTTGTTTTTCAAGATTCACTGCGTCGTACAGAATGGAATTGTTAGGTGGTATTGAAAAGGTTACATATAAACGTGACAGCCTGTTGCAGCCGATTTTAGCTTCGCTACCTGCGTGTACAAATCATTGCGTCATGGACAACAGCGAGTTCCAGTTCCACCTTGCTTTCATACGGGATGTGACATGTTAGCATTTTATGTTCATTCATTTGAGAGCATGCTGATGAACTTGTAGGTAGAGTTGATTTCCTAGCCGGCTCATGTGTGTGTCTGAATGGACATACCTTACCTGATTCTGAGTAGAATATCCACGTATGTGGCGCAAAGTTGCATTAACTGTGGGAATATTTAGTTCAAAATCCAGATCATGAAACCCTATACTGTTAGATCGACTGTGATTGCAAAGTTGAAACAAATGAAATCTTATAAAGTAATATGCGAGTATTCATAACCCGCGTAAAAATAACTTACTACTAAGGTTCATTTGTTAATCTAACTCGTTACCTTTTATTTCCAAACTCGCGAGTTATTTACTGATCAGTTGCTTGTCTCATCTGCGTTTCATTCTGCTCGCTGGTTTCAGATAGCAACTGAGACCGTCGATAAGCTTATCGCCTACCTAGTGTTTCCTGTTGGTCACTTCTGCAATACCCTTTGATAGTATGAATTTGAGTTTGATATGAGGCTTACTCTGGGATTCGAATTATTTCCAGTCCAATATTACCAACTATTTACCATACACGTTTGGTTTACGTTTTAGTCAGTGTCTATTGAAGAGAAGCAACTGAAATGATTTGAATTTGTCTCAACTTCTCAGTCGTATCAACAGGTAGATGGACTGAAACTCATACTTTGGTTGTTGTGCTTGTAATACTGAAAGTCTGATTGAAGTTTAATTGGTCTCAAATTATATATGACTATATGATCACATCTGAATCTTTAGCCACAGTTACTTGTCAGTAATGGATGGGCTACTTGTTAAGATACATGGTATCTGTTTGATTCAGTAAACCAGAACAGCTAATGGCAATTAAAAATATTGACTGAACAAACATTGTATGCAACTCGTGTAGTGCTTTCCGGATCAATATGTCTTACAGCGTGAACTCAGGCTTATCTGCAGCTAGAGTATGCAAGGAAAATGAACTCAGTAGAAGACTGATAATATAAAGACAACTTGTATTTACCCGTGCGTATTCGTCAGCAGTCATCCGTTATCGCATAGAGCACCGTGGGTTCAGGCTGTAAGCATCTTTGTAGCAAAACCTAGTAATATATACCTATGTATTCCGGTTGTAGGAAACGCTGATCTGCAGAACAACATATTATCTAGATTTCCTGATTCTTGTGTCAAAATTCATTGTATTACTTTGTGCTTAGCAAGCAAAATAAATCCGTTCTCTGTAGAGACTTGTATGTATAAGATTATTGCAGCGAACGTCAGATTATATTGCCAGGTTATCTGATGTGCACACTACAAACGTTTTGTGAAACGTTTTATACAAGCACGTTAAAATGTCAGATTAAAAATAAGTGTTTGAATTGTCTACCTGCTCATGTGATACACTTTCCTAACTTATGGCTTCAGTGATACATAATTATTATTACAAAACTCAAGGTAATGCACCCGTTTGTCCGTGTTATAACTTGACTTATGTTCAAACGCAATCGATCAGAATGAAACAAATAATCATTCTCATAGGTTTTGTTCATTTGTCTGATGATGAAAATTGCAAAGGCAACTAGACATCAGATAATTACACTAGGTTAACAACAGTTTAAAAAGTAAACATGTATGTCAATGACCTAGTAGAATAATTTTAGAACGTAAATGAATGAAATATATATAAATCGCTCAGGTTTCAACAAGTTGCTAGTAAGACTGAAACTGTGTGTGGTATATGCACTTTGAAATGGTTTTAACTCACTACCATGCAACCATCTATCTTGTCTCACAATTTGCGTTGAGTTAAAAAGTATTCGCTCAACAATAACTCTAACTTCACTATTTCAAGTCCGTCCATCCGTAACTGTTCACAGGTGATATTTACAACTATGAAATATTCTGCTTAACGCTAAGATGTGTACTTTCTAAAACGACGTTCCTTTTCATCAGTTCAAACGAATAACAGCTTTTTCAATTGATTTTACTTTGATATTTTGCTTGGTTGTTTTTGTCTTTGTACGGAGCTTACTCAGTTGACTTTGGATGAACTATCTGAAATCCGGTAACCCTAAATCGTTGCTTTAGCGGAACAACCAGTAAATTTATCGGAATCCAGGTCCGTGTTATCCCACAGCAGGGAAAGTGGATGGGCATATCACATCTTGTTCTGCTTGACCTTGAACAATTTATTTCAATTTCAGATGGGATTTATGTTTATAAGGTCATAAAGTCGTACTATATTACGTGGGGGATACAGTGCTCATAAAAGATGACACCGGTCAGTGTGATTTGATTTATAATTGAAGTAGTACTGGAAATTGAAACTAAAAACAATGGCTTAGGTTCACGGCCTTCAAAGATTTTGTCAGTTACATGAGTCAGTCATAAAATGAGTCACAATTTGATCTATCACCAGGAACTACTGTTAAAACTAGGCAGATGATTGTGCGTATCACGCTTTCACCTTTAGGACAATCTGGATTTGGTTATGTACGCACGTACGTTTCTAAGGTTTCTGTTCACGCACAGAGCGAAATTTTGATCACTCACTTATTGCAATGGAAAGTCAAGATTATCTTACGCATCACATCTGTACAAAATAAAATGACTGCCCCAAAGACCCACTGACTAGTATTGCGTAATGTTCAAGTGAACTGAAAATATGTCCCTCGCATGCCACTCGGCTGATATAACTTTTGATGTGTAGGTTCCATCACGGCGTTCTTTCGAAGCCGATAAGGCTTGACTTTTTGGTTAAACTTCAAAACTGGGGGATTCGCTTGACCTTGTGTTACAATAAAGAACGCAATATCATTGATACAGATCGGTCGATGCTGTACATCGAATGCTGCGTTGTAAACCATAGACGTCTTAGTTCGCCGTTTGGTTACTTCTTGATTAATCAGAGGTTTTACACTGAAACGATCAAACGCGTGTGTTGATACCAAACAATTCCGACGGTGTGTAAGCTGCCCTGTTCACGAAACACAATTTTCAAAAGTGCTAATTAAGAAGGAGATCGAGTTCATCACAATCAGATTGGGAATAACGAGATGCTTCATGCACTACCCTCCGTTGGTCATCATTTTGACGTATATCTGTTACTTCCAAAAACCTCTTTATCTTTTAAAGGACTGTCGGATAATTCATTTTTCAGACAGCTCTCCCATTATTAGCGTAAATGGAGCCTCGTTATGAATACTTTAGTTATTCACATATTTTCTTACATTTGATAAAGAAAACCCCAAACATTTCATGATTTTCTTGAAGCGGGATGTGAATTGACAGAAATTCAAGTTAACTTATCAAGTCTGTCCAAGAATTTGCTACCGTTCACGTTCTTCTTTACGTTTGTGCTCACCTCAGACTACTTGAGATATTATTACAAACAAATTTGTTTATGATTTTTCGTGCATCTATACTTTTTGTAGCAAATTCATCTTTTAACTGTTTTCATTCTTTTCGACGTTATGTGTCAAAAGTACACAGCACCAATTTAATCGTGTTTCGCGGGCTTTCCTCGTCATGACATTTAAAGTTATTCTCTCTAACCCTTTCTAGTATTCTATCATTTTTGTTCCTCTCACCACAAGTCAAACGGAGGACTGTGTAAAAGTTTATAGATTATTTCTTTGAAATTAATCGACACCAACTTTCCAACTTTTCGGGAAATATGGCAGCAATATATCATAAACTAAGTGCGTGTTTTTTTCCTTGTGGAAACTTATGAATGATTGGGTTTTCTAAATTATCCGAAATAAACGCAGCATACTTTAATTGCAGACCATTTAAGTAAGCGAACCTTTTGATCACGCAATCGATAGGAGCAACGGTGTACTCAAGTACTGGTTATTTATGAAGTAAATGTAGACCTCGGGTCAACAACTATGTTGCAACTCTTTTACGTGCTCCGATTACTCTGTGATCTCCACAACAGGGGAGTCAGTTATAATTATCTGTGTGTGATACACACTATCCAGTTGTTTTTAAAAATGACTTTGCTGCTAGTTTCACTAGACATCCCCGTGTGAGTGATCTCTCGGTTAAGACGAAGACACTTTCCTTAACCCAAATATTGATCAATGGCTGTTATCCAGGATCAAATTGTTTGAGAACCTTAACAAACGACTGACTAAATGTAAAAACTTGTTGAGTTTGACAAATTTAGGGTGAAATACACGAAATAGTGATTAACATGCCTGTCTGATCAGCAAGTCGAACTTTCAGCTCAGAAATGATTATGCTCCAGTGCTGAGCTAGCAAAACTGGGGTTCAGTGCCTTCGTTTCGAATGAATCCACCGTTCATGGCTATCCGTAGGTGGAATCCTGATACAAATTAGTTGAATGTCCCAATTTTTCGAATACGTTGTTCGACATACACCAGAAAACGTCAGTTTTTTTGTTTCTAACCAATTCAATTCGTTGCAAGTCACAGTGATGATAACATATCTGATAATGGATTGATTTCACCAATTTATCAGGGGAGACTTTAAGAGTAGACGCGATAAAACAATAAGCAAATGTAAAAGACGCTTTCCAATTTTATCTATCAGAAACACACTTATAAAACGTAAAAGTCAGACACACGTTGAATGAGTCCACTTTTCACATAAACGCAGTCTCAATTGGAGAAAGTTGGCAAATTAGGTATGTTCCTATGTCTCAGTAACACTGTGCAATAATCGGCGAGTTTGTCAAACCTAACATTTCCGCTTTCAACCGGATGCCCTTGGAAGCACGCTAACTAACAACAGAAGTCAAGGGACAAAGCATTTAAGTCGTTGAAAAACTCATCTTTATATGCAGTTAGCACAGTTGGAGAAAGACCTAGAAACGGTTCTAAACAAGGCTGATTCATAGTATGCGGATTGACATTTAATATGACGGCGAGTTTTTCGGAGTTAACCAAGATGCCCGCACTTAATATATCCGCAATGATCATATAAGTGATTGTGTGAGGTGTCCCCGGCAGAAGTATTCATAATATCCACAGTACTCGTAGTTTTCGATAGGCAGCCAATTCAGCGTCTTATAAAGTGGGTGCAGATGCTTGTGATCATATCACCGGTAGCATATGAGTTATATATACAGGAGGGAATTCGATGTGGCAGCCCCTATTTGTGGGGTTGGTGAAATGCCTGCCTTGACATGAGATTAGCGTAAGGTGACTGATGGTGTTAAACTACACATTTCAATCAGTATGTCAGCTAACAACGTGTTTTGGAAAGTGCATAAAATGTTAATATTTTTGAGAACACATTGGCTATATCATTACTACTAATTATCAGGCAGCATATATAACGGAATGCATGCTTTTAGGATTGCAATATTTCAATAGACATATCTCAGGTGAAAAGCTTGTGGCACCCTTCCTCGGAATACAAATATTAACCTCACTAATTTGAGGTCCCAATCGAAATCAGATCGATAACTTACGGTAAAGCAGCTCGACAATTTTCAAACAATGCTTGGAATAATGGTCTGTTTGACCGAGTTGGGGGAATGTTTAAACTATTGAAATTGAACATCCTGAATTCAAACCATATTCATTTACGTACAAGAAACATGGAAATATTATACAAAGATATTCGGAAGGACAGTCACTTTGCAGCTGAATCCGTGGATCCGGGCCCCAGTTTCGTAGTCAGTATCCATGCTACAACCCGGAACTAAACTTCGGCCACGATTTCAGGAGACGACCGTGCTTATCATTTTCTGAGTGACTTAAACCTAGGCATTACCGATTTATCATACTTGGAGGTTTAATCATTTTGCCTTGTAAGAAATTATCATATCTGATGAATGTTTCAGTAAGAGACACAAGTACTTCCCTTTTACGTCCAGCCGGTAACTCCGCGAATGAAGTCTCTGCGCGAGATTGAAATCTTTAGTCGCATAAAACATAAGCGCTAATGATGAGCTATAACAGAAGTTACGATCGAATGTCATGAACACTTCAAAAGAAGCTGGCTGGAAATGTGAATTAGGTTCAACTTAGGGTTAGTAAATTCGCCGGCTGCTCATCAGTAAACAAAATTATATTTTTTGTTTAAGTCAAGTATAGTCGAAGAATTTTGTATGCACTTGAAGTTTAAGGTATGAAGCAATGTGGTACAACCAAGCCAATAAAAACTAATCCAAAAGCAAATGGCGTTATTCGGTATGAACTCCACAAAGTGCGTTTATGTTCACTAAAAGTATCGTACGAAGTTATCATTGAGAAGTGTTGCTAACAGTTTGAGTTTTTGTTGTATTGTGTTGTGAGATAATTTTAAGAGGTTAGGATGGGTAAGATCTGGAGGAATTATCTCAACAAAAAACTTGCAAGTAGTAAATCACGAGACTAAATATACATGGGATTAGTATGCATAAAACGTAGGATTAGAACTGGTCATCTTACCAAAACTGGTTTCCATGGGTTACTAAGTAAAATTGTAGGACATGGTAATGCTTAGGTATGTGACAAAAAGAGAGCTCGGATTAGTCCGACAGAGGTCATGACCTGCTTTTTAAGTATGAAGAACCTTATCATCAAGCAGCAAAAGCAAATCTCAGAGACGAATTGGTCGGTATCATAAAGCTGTCCTGCAAAATTGGCAAGTTTACTAGGAGTTAAACATTTAACTACAACGTAATCAACCTATTCGTCATGAGACTTGCTGAAGATGAAAATAAATTGTTCATTTAAATAGAAGATAAACAGGACAAATGACTGTCATTCACAGAGTGTCAGAGTAGCTTTCCACATCAGAAGAGACTTCCTACTTTAAACATGTCAACTGAGTTCTATCACTCAAATAAAAATTGGAGCAATTTTAACCAAAGGACTATGACGATATCGTTATCCAAGGAGTCGTGTTTTACACTTTCAAACACTACGTATAGAGTATCTAATGACAAAAAATGTATGAGTAAGAACTTCAAAACTAGGGTTTAAACCACTGAGTATATTGTATGGTCATCATTCCGAAAGTCGTCGTGAATCTGCTTTTGTAATATGAACGAAATTTTCACGCTGACTAGCTTCTTGTTTATCTGTTACTGAATTTACCGGCATTCAATTGAGAATAAAATTTACCCTAAACAAACGCACCTCAGTTATGTTAACCCTGTACGCCATAGTACACAGTCATTGATTCGCATCGTGTTTTTAGCTTGCATGAAAAAGTGCGCTAATTACTTAAGCATTCTTGCGTTATGAATTGATATCTACTTGTTTATCTGTTACTGAATTTACCGGCATTCAATTGAGAATAAAATTTACCCTAAACAAACGCACCTCAGTTATGTTAACCCTGTACGCCATAGTACACAGTCATTGATTCGCATCGTGTTCTTAGCTTGCATGAAAAAGTGCGCTAATTACTTAAGCATTCTTGCGTTATGAATTGATATCTACGCACTTTTTAAAGGAGATTTTAGTTTATTGAGTGCCCTACAGATTGGTTTCTTCTATTTAAATTCCCGAAACGATAAACATGATATCACGGACGTTCTTGTTTAGTTAGCTATGAAATCAGTTGACATCACCGGCATTACAAATTATCTTTAGCATGAGTGGACTGGCAGTATTGTATGTTCATCTCTACCGAAACGAAATTTCATTACTTGGATACCCTATCTGACCACACACAGTTATATTTAGCTTGTCATTTCATCATGTAACGATGTTAATAGCTGACTTTTATTTGGGTGTGTCTAATATAATCAAGACAGATTTACCGTAATAGCAAAGACGTAGGTAGTCAGATATGGGTTACTGGTTCAACCGGATACTTTGTCCGTAAATAGACCAAACGATAACGGTTTGTAGGTACCAGTTTAATACCTGCGTTGGACGCCAAATCCGTACTCCAAAAGCGTTCATTATAACCCTGATATGTTCCGACACACCCAGAATAGAAATCACTTACAGTTCTGTTGTTTTAACCTGGTCACAACCCAACAAAGTCCAGCAAACCTGTAGACGAGAAAAGAAAGCCACCGCAATAAGTAGTAAACGTGCGGCCTGAAATTGCAAGCTGTCTGTTTCTGTTTGTTGTTTACAGAGTTAATGTTAACATCATGAGATCGGATCACTTTTTGCCGCAGCAGTATCTGTGACCTCATGGTATACGCTGGTCTATGTAAGGCATTCCCTTTTCCTCTTACACAACTCAACAAACGAGCTGGACACATTTCGGGTTGCTCGGACCAACAGGCTTGACGATCAACTTAACCGTTATTTGCTGGACCATAATTATTTTGTAAGGGTTGTTCAGTTTTCTGCAAAACTGAAGGTTCTTTGCGAGTAATTAGGTTGCCACTTAAATGAAATTTTCAACCGTCCCTATGAAATGAAAGCATACTGATTTATCAAACTTGGTATCTAATTTTGAGAGTGTTCAGTCCTCTCGTTCTGTCCACCTGTAACTTTATGGTTACTCTGAAAAATAAAGATGAAACTCGAATAAACTAGGAAGTTTACAGGTTAAGCTGCAGTGATATTTACAGGTAATCCCATAGCGACCTTCAGATTATAGCTCCCATTCACCTCAAAATAACCAGGTGTCTTCACAATTTGGACGCCTGTTAACACCGATTACAACATGGCTTGTACAGAGGGCACATATTTCAGCAGATTCCATTTTCTAACATCTTGGATTCATTCACAGCAACATCTCACTTACTATTCAGTGAGTCCTGTTTGAGTTAACTAAGTGGTATCCGGCCATCTACGACGGACGACCCGATGAGATAATCGGATACTTGTGTTGTCCTTACTAGGTGGACGGAGGTTACCACCTGATGATCTGCTGGCCACCCGACATCCACATTCACCTTCAAAGTGAATAAGATATTTATTTCAAAAGGGGTGTCAACCACCAAACTGGTTACTTCAGAAAGCTTAACCACATCCAGATATACATTGTGGATTGAACATGCGTGGTACAGTGGATTAGAAACCAAAAGTCTTATGTGGGCAGTCATCATAAACCGTACTACCTGATCGTCTTGCAGTTCATCAAACATTAATATCAACATCAGAAAAATTCACCAAGTAGGTGAACCAATTAACAATGTGTACTTACTATTCAGCCAGAGGTTGTTTTACGTAATTACGTTGGTGTGTTCAACAGCTAAAATTGGAAAATGAAACACATCAACCGATGCTTGTCCATTTACAGCAGTTGCTCATATGATTCAAGCTTGAGGGTAGAAAGACAATATAGGAGATTGATAACTAGCCACTAGACAGCCGAACACAAATGAACTTAACACAGTTACAATTGAGCAAAGACATAATCAAACTATTTCCCTAGTGACTTGGTTAATTCACTATATACTCCCAGTTACGATTACTTTTGATAAAGTTTACTTTCTTGGAACTTTCGAAACCCAGAGCACGTTGCAACACCGCTTTTTTACGGAATCTGAATTGCCTCACCTTAGTTAGTGTTGTTATGAGAATAGTACATGCAGACTTAAGTATAGATGTCAAATATTTCACAACTAACAATTAATGTACATACAGTTAGACATCCACTTGAAAATTGTACTCTGTATTACAAAACACTCCGGGTACCTATTTTTCTGTTCAAAAATCACTTTTGCACAACGCTGAAAACACATTCGGGCTAATATTCTCAGCATTAAATTTAACATTTTTTATGATTATTATAAATAAAACTGAGTTAGAAGATTTAAAAGGAGGTGTTAACAACGCTTTATCATTCTACCGAGTGATCACATGTCTCAACGTAACAACACACTTTTCTACACCACAAGCTCTTTGTCAAAGGAGCTGGCTAAATTGTCTATGTGATTTTTGAAAGATACCGTTTGCTTAATGATGTACAGTTATACAATGAGTGCCACAGATATTTGCTTGCATTCATCACAATGAAATGGACGTCTTGGGTAGCCGTAAGTACCGATTTTGTTGTTGCCGGGTACTATGTATCGGGATTGGATATCCTGTTCACGTTCTCCGAAAGGGTTCTTATTTATTACAGTACTACTGAAATTTCGCTGAGCACGGTCGAATAACATAAAACATGAAGTAGTATTTTATTTCTTAAAGTGACCGGCTAAAAGTTCATTTGGTTGTGAAAACTGTGACTAAACATTAGTGGGATTCATCAACAAGTCCTGCACTACATACTATTAGTAGGTCGATAAAATGAACGTGTATAAAAAGGAAATACACTATGAGGTGTGAGATAGCACATAAGTTTTGATCAAAATGTAGCCCTAACCAAAAAAACATGAAGTGGCTTATCAGAAGATGACTTGCAAACATGTGACACAGTTTGGATGATCGGTTTAACAAAATGGGTATATCAATCAACCCAAATATATCCTTCAATTTAAAATAGAATGTTTGTGTAAAATTGGGTCAAATCTTATGAAGCACTTATGGCTAAAATATTCCGTTAATTTTATTTTGACCAAACTCATTTTTTCTATCAATTCCAGTTTATTTCCGTCATTAGCTTTTTCGTAGCACCAACCAGTGTTCGTCATAATACTGTACTTTTGAAACTGAGAACAATCTTGATCTCGTTGGAATTTGACGCTATACCTAGGGACGTGATAGATCTCTGCAATCTCTTTAGCTTAGGGCGTACAATGCATATCCATTAGTCGCCATGGTAACTGCAGTACATCTGAGCTCTTGGAAAACGCGGTGAAAGGATAACAGAAATTTACGATTATGCATGTTGGTTGTTAAAGTGTCCTTAAGAGAAAAGCCGATGGATTTGAGAGACGACACTGGTCATCTTTGAACGTTTTGAGCACAATGTACTCAGTGTTGTTGTTGTTGTTGTTGTTGTTGTACTGAAAAGCTGTTGCGGCGAGAAAAAAGAAATGAGGGGATTAAAAGTATTTCATAGAATTATTGTCACCACATCCGAGTAACCAAGGTGAAGGTGCCCAAATGCAGACGGAAGAAACGAAGTTACAATTAGGATTTAAATGACAGCTGCAAGATGACAAGCTCCTGTGAAACGTTTGTTTACCTGGCTTTACAGACAACCTGCCATCCGTGAAAAGTTATGCACCTTGAGTTTTTCTTTGACGTTGTTTGTGTTGAAGTCATACAGAATCAGCTACTTTTCTCTAAACCAAGACAATATACTTAAATGGAACTTTCGTGACTCAAATTCACCAAACGTATTGACAAAATTAATCTAAAAACATATTTGAAGTATGGTAACAAAAAAAAGAGTTTTAGCAAAGTTTTAATGGGTGGTTGGTTGGCTTATGGTCTGCACTTGAAATATTATCGGCTTTGTGAGAGTGCAAGTTATCAGTCCACTCCTATTGTCTCCACACATTTATAAACTAACTACGTTTTGTACGCACAACGTGTCACAACAGTTCAGTCTATTCCCATCGCGTACGTTTAGCAGACTGATCGTGATTTGTTTTTCAGGATGCATACTGATACATTTTTTCAGAGAATTTCTTCCGATGTATACTTTAACATCTTTTACGCAGTTCTATATTCATAATCAATGGTCAACTTTCAGTTTCATACAGCAATTCTTCTTCTCTTGATTTTAATACAATACATCTATGAGTAATTTACAAAGCATGTGATAACTGGTGAAGCCCTGAGTAGTCTTCTTTTGGTTATTGTTTGTCTGGAATGAATACGGTTAACCATTGGTTAATTGCTTTTTCAGTCAACAGAAAAAGTTCCCTACCTAAGTGCAGTAGTGCTTGTTTACAAGTATTAACGTGTTGTCATTGTCAACCTTCGATATGAGACGACGAGGTTACACAAGCTGGAGCGTACGTATTGGGCTTCAGTAGGGTTTTGTATACTTGTGAGTGTTTGTATATTTTAAATGTACACAAACCTTAAAAAGGATCGCCCCACTGAGAATTTCACGTCCGTTTAATCCGTTAGAGCCTCCGTAGTTAGCAGAATCCTGGAAAAGACCATTTCTACGTGAGGCCACAAATCACAGGTTTGGCCTTAAGTTGGTTCAGATCCACTCTAGAGATACCACAGTGATTTTCTTCGAAATTTCATCCATTGAATTCTAGACTTTCTTTTACGCAAGTTAGCTGAACTGATTGTTCTTCAGTCAAGCTTGATTGTTTCCAGCTAACACTGTTATTAGTTCATCAGTTCTACACGAACAAAACAACCTATTACATGACTCTGTTGCATTTCAAAGCACAACTCATTAGTGAAATGCAAATACCGCCAGACTTCCTCTCTGTCAAATTACGTTTGATTTATGATTGGATCTCATTTTATATACCTAATGAGGTTCATAATTTCTTCTGAATGCTTTTCGCTAATCTTCAGACGATCACTATGGGATGAACAGTGTTATTCCCAAGAAGCTGACTGTTAGTTTATCAAAAGCTTTGTAAGATGGCACGGAAATCACTTTCATTTGCCACAAACTTTAGCAAGAGCTCCTTAAAAATTGTGTGAAATGCTATATGAACTTAGGACGGTCAAAACAGACCCGTTACATGAAAACAACTTATGTTCCTTATTAGTTTACTGTGTAACGCAACTGAATGGTCCGCGTTTAACCCTCACTTTTGGACAGACACTCACTCACAAAACACAAACTGGATCGGTCCCAGCAACAGTCTATATTGGGTTTTGCTGTAGGTAACTATGACTCGGCACTCGGATTGTTGATAACTGTTGGTGGCTCATCTCTGTGAGGGGATTTTCACCTCACTATTCCCGTTCTATTAGTTTTATGTCGATTAATTTCCCTTGCATAATACTGCACAAAAACCGATGCCCTTCTGTTCATCAGCTGTGTTTTTATTGTTTGGCCCTTCTTTTCTGGCACTGATGTTTGGCATTCTTAGGAAGTTCCAATCCAAAGTCCCATCGGTTGACCAAACGCGATTCATTCATGTTTGTTTTTGATCAAGGAATTAAACATTTCCATTCAAGCTGGGGGTTTAATACTACTTGGCAAGTCCCTTTTTACCTTCTTTGTCGGCAATCTGGAGAAGAGAGAGGGTAGAAACTACGTGCTGTAGTTAGGTATTTAGAATCCATTTTATAATTGACTTTACTCTAATCCGAAATTTAGATTACACTGGAACTCAGGAAAAGTTGCTGTAATTTAACAAAAGAAAAACAGAAATCCATAACTTCATTGCCTAATGAAACAAACGTAGTTTGAGTTGAATCCATCTGGCACTCCGGTGCAGGAGTTCTACACCCGCTATTAGCAGTAGAGCCTTTCGCCACGTACAATTTGACTCCTAGCTTGAACCCTTCCCAACTTCAGGAACACACAAAGAACTGAAATCTATTAGTCATAATCATTTCTAATTCTTTAGCCACTGATTGTCGGTAGTCAGGAGCCTCAATGCTCTGTGGAACATTCTTTCCCTCAGCTTACGACTGCCGTTGTTTCACCATACCATATCCTCGATTTTCCAACCCAGAAACTACTTTAATGGAAAACGCGTGTTGAATATTGAAGAGGACTATTCGGTCTAACAGACACGTTGCTCACAGTCCTCGTTCGATCATCCCTAAAGATAGGGAAAACGAACCCATTCGATCTTGAATGCCAGATATTAGCTTACTACCCTAGTGACCGCTTAACCATTGGTGCTACTTAAAAAGTATGAATAAACACAAATCAGAATATCTGGTGTTTTATGCCTATCATTCCGAGCGGTCACGTGTCGCGGTCGTATACTAGTATTTCCCCAGGGAACAATTGCAGAACAAAAACTCGGGAAGAAATTGATTTTTGAAGGATCAATTCACTGGGGTGAATGTTAGTCTAAAAAACACTATTATCCACAATGCGATCAATTATCAATTGCTTCACTTGACGTCTAAATGCTACATAAAATAATAATGATCAACTTACGGCAGAGGTCAAGGTCACCGGAGGACAATGAGTAAAGAATGGTTTACAACTAGTTGGACTGTGAGCTTTTTTTTGACTTTCTGGCAAATAAGTTAAACTGCACCGTTTATTACATGGCTGGATTCACCGCGTTTGATTTGATGTCCACTGGGTCGCCAGTTTCTTTGAAACGTAACCCACATAGTCAGTTCAATTGCATACGCACAGTACAGGTACAAGTGAGCACATCCGTGTGCAGTAATGCGGGCTTCAAATTTAAAATGTTTATTACCGCCATCTATATGGATTATAACAACTCTTACTAATGTTATTAAGTAGCCCTGAAAATAAATTTTACCAACTTAGTTTTTTGACTTGATACCTAGCGGATGATATGTGACACTGATTACTTCTGATGACTAGGTTAGGCAAATTCACTCAAAGAGACCAGGTTAACTGCCCTGCACTTCCACGCCAAAGTGAGCATAGTAGCAAAGAAATGTAGTAGAGTGTACTGTCGCTAATGCTGCTATATCGAGCATTTTCTCTGTCGCAATGAATTGACCGACTTCACTAGTGAACTAGACCTACGAAAGATCTTTTTGGTTGATCACAGTTTGTCTACAGATAGCACTTAACTTGACAACAAATCTCATTCGGTGCATGGTTGCAAACTGATCTGTATGGTAAGTTCAAATCTGGAACCTTTTTAAATGGCCATATACAATGGTTGTTATACAAGCTTGTTGGAAGTGGCTGATGAGTTATGTTGTCTTTGCTGAGAAAGTACAACAAATATTGACAGAGTAGATCACAACACTTCGTTTCTTATATTAATTTGCTTAAACCAGTAAAACCAGCTGTGAAAAACCTTGGTTACATCACACTCATCTGGCCTTTGCATCTCTATACATGAAAACCACGTCAAATAGGTCAGTAAATGGGACAGACATGACCCGGATCACAGTATGATACATTAGGGTAGGACTAATTTATTAATGAGTTTATAGGGTACACATGCTGACCGTGTAGTTTCAGTCTATCAATGACAACTTAATTATAATGTACACTACCCTTCATCACCTCCTAAGGGAATTAACTTGATCTGCTCCCAAAACACCAGTCCAAAGATTATTTTTGAGGCCATATCCAATGAGCCGATTGACTTACAGACATTATCTATTAATCGCTCGAGTGTACTCCGTTTTAAAAGTCTACCAAAGTATGTGGTGACAGCGCCGTCATGCACATATGCGCTAAGCACTTTCAAAAAACTAGGCCGAGTGTTCAGATTATTTGTTGTCCCGTGAGTTTCTAAATCGCTTTTGTCATTTATAACCTGGCAGTTTTTGTCGGTTACAAATTACCTTTCTGAAAGCGTTTCGTCCCTCGCCCACCGTTTGTTTTCTAACCACCAAATACACAGTGAAAGTTGACTGACCGTTTTCATTCCCAAATGATCTGGTCATTTTGAACGAAAACTATAAATCCTATAGTTCCATGCAACTAGCATACTGTTCTTTCTCTACTGGTGGCCTAGCACTCGCAAAAAGAACATTGGGAATCTGTCTGTTTTGAAGCAAATCCTAGGGTTTTCATTAGTAATCTATTTTGCCCGTTATTATGCTTTGAATTAGTCGGGTAAATGTACACAGCTTACGAACTGCGCTTCATCTTGTTCGTTACATGATCCGTATTATTACATCATTACCATTGACTAACTTTTACGTAGAACTCACATCAGTTATCATCAGGCATTAAGCGAGAGTGACTTGAAAGCTCGTAACCATTTGTACGATATCCACACCAGACTTAGTACGAACGAGGTCACACAGTTTAGACGTTGTGCTCAGCTTGTTTTTAGTCACTGTATTGTAAACAACGTTGTTACCAGGATGCAATATCCAACGTTATAGCTAAACCAGTTGGCAAAACTTCGACTTTGATTACTACAATTTCGCGGAAAATTGGTTGAAAAAGTTGTTTGTGGAAATCAGTTGTAACTTTGAGTAGTACAACGTGCTCGTAATGCTGTGACCCTCAGATTGCATTGATTGAAGAACTGAAAGTTCGTTTGTGAAAAAACTTGCCAGCATGCTAAGTCAGTTACACCAAACATTCCGGTGTCGAAATATTTAATGATAGCATCCGTCCTTTTCTAGGTGTAAATAATTACTGAGTCTTTCGCTGTCAGCTGCAAACCGAAGTGATTGCAGCAGCTGCCTAATCTAACTCTAGTGTGGCTGATATTAATTACGGACGTTGCGGGTGAAAACTGTGTCAAATACTGACCATGTCAATGATTTCCATTGTCATGTGTTTCCTTATGTCCTCCTCCATCAATCGACACATTCACCTATTGTACCTACTGAAGTCATTTTGTAGTCAGCGTATCTCAGTTTATTACAGTGACATTAGCAGTCAAAATGCGCAGCTTATGGACAACCTTCTGCACAGGAATGACGCATATCACGTCTGGAACGGGTTTTGGGTTCGTCATAAAGCCCATCCCAACGATTTTAATTGTTTCCAATTTGTGAAACCTGTGAAATGGGATTCATAAAACAAGTGAATAAAATTCAGAATTGGTGAAGAAAGTATAGTTGCGCGTGAGTGGTTAGCCATGATGTAGTAAGAAAAAGCCTCTTTAGGTGAAAGGATTTCAGATGTTTCAGAACAACTTGTGAACAATAGGTACTTTGGCCTATCGATGACGTTTCTCTTCTGACACGAAAGCTTTCTCAGACAAGATGAACCAGTTACAAGTTTGGTACCAGAAGAAAGTCGGAAGAAGCCTATGTGTCAGAAGTGAGACGTCACCAATACACTGAACTGTTTCGATACTGTGAATACTAAATCGGGCTCATGCATATTCTGAAAAATAAGGATTTCAGATATTTGCTTACTCAAATGTCATGCAATGAGGTCCGTCGAATCCGACCACTGATGTTGTCTGTTGTCCATCCTTGTTGTCATATCCTGATAACCGCACCATTCCCTAATAAAGCCACTGTGTTTTTGACACCAATTTTTGCTACATCTATCCAGGATTCCCTGGAAGATACTCAGACACACCTATCTTTAGACGCCTTTGGATTATATTTTACCATTCAGGCTACATAAAAATTCAACAAAAATGATGCAAGCAAATGAAACTCAATGTAAAATTACAACCATGGGAACTTGCCATAAAGTCTTTGTTTTTATACATGGGTAGATATTTTCCATACGAGAGTCTCTGATGCACGGCCAAACGACCATATATTTCACAGCAAAACGAGAACCTTAAAGTGCACGACTGAAACGTGTGCACAACTGAGTGGGTAACCCTCAGTAACCAAAACTAACCTACAAACAATGTCGTAGTTCTGTAGCTCTCACTGAGTTATCTATCAAGATGTCTGTGGCAAAGGAGTGAATAAAATACACTGCCACTTTGAGTGACACTGGTGTTCAAGGCTGTCGATAGACTGAGTCAGTTCCAGTGCGCAAGTAATCACAAAGTCATTGAAAAATAGGTGGTTAATTTTTTCAGCAAAACAGAGGACACTGTTGACAGTAGAAGGAAGGGCAAAATCACCTCTGAAAACGTCCAAATATATGTCACCTTAAACGCTACGGTTGGCAGAATTTCCTGAAACAGTTTGACGGCGCTGGCCTTGCACGTGCTCCTGACCCTCACTACGCATTTAAAAACAATGCTAAGTAGTAGGCTGCAGAGATTCAGATGAGGGATTTCAGCTTACCATGAAGGGCAGGGGTACAAAATTAGACAAAAATCAGACGGAAGGTAAACGCCGAAAATGTAGAATCTCAAAATAGAATTGCAACTAAATAGATTCACAACAGCCGGCTCACATTTCACTCTAACTATTTATAGTGAGCAACGGCCTATTTGCAATTAGCAACACAGTTTCCATTTACCGGTATTGTCTGTCTCAAAATCAATGTAGTCCGTGGATCAGTTTTGATAAGCTTCTGGTGGATTCTGACCAACGAACAAGTACTGTTTACACTAGCTGACCTTGTATAATATTTATTCGTCCTAGACATATGTATTTCTTAGGCATGACAATTTACAGTACGATGTCCACTCAAGGCACTCTCACTGCTTAAAGTTATAACCTGAAAGAAGGCAGTATAGGCTAGTGAGCACACCCTGAGAACTGAGGGATGACCATTGTACTGTGGTTCGAAGTTGCTACCAAACTTATCGACCAGCCGATTCGGCAAAGTGAACGTTTAATCCGTTTATATTTAAAGTTATGATCAATGGGAACAGTTAATAAATATAGCCAAATACATCTAGCTGAATAAATAAATAACTTTCTCTACAATGTTTATCACCCCGAACAAAAATGACTATTAGTAGGTAAATGGGAAAAGGGTTAACAAAAAGTGTTAGAAGCTAATATTTAACTCCTAAATTCTAAATAGGATAATGGATTATAAAATTGTATCACTGATAATTAGTATGAAAGATTTCTTAGTTTAGGCGAAACCCAGGTAGGAAAAATGTAGGTTTCGTGTATCTTAGAAACAGAGACATCCCAGATTTCCCTATATTGGGTCTACTGTAAGTTACCAACTCTATCAAACTGCTTAATAATAGTGAAGGTTTAATGTCTAGCAATAGCATTCATGGATTTTGATGTGAAACATTAGAGGAGCCCAGCCTGGGCAATCACCCTCTTTGATCATTTGGTGAATCCCGTACAGCATAGAAAGTAAGATAAATAACTGTGTTTAAGTGTGACAATTTTTGGGTTCTTGGCAGGGTCATGTAGCTCGGCTGATAGTGCTTTTGTCGCGATTAGTTTTGCTGTTTTTCTCACTACTAGTAATTCGGCTGAAATCCAGATTTTTCACAATCGAGTCTCTCGTCAATTATAAACATTTTCGATGGTATATTCTAAAATAAGTTAGAAATTCATAACACCCTAAAATGACGATCACGTTACATGCCCAAGGGCTGAATGACAAACTTTTACGTATATGACGATTAAAGGAGGAATACTTGATGTTAGTTGCTTATTTGGATCAGCCACGGTAATTATTTCGGAAGAAATATCAATTGAAGTTGGTAGGCCTTAATTCATGAACGTCCCTAGCTAGATTTACCTTCTGTTTGACTATCGCTGTTTCAATTTATAACCTACTACGTAACTTACCTTGACCATGAAATGTTAGTTTTACCGCAAAGCATTGTTTTATATCGATATGTCAACCAGTAATCTTGTATCCACAAATGTACGGTCATTTGATAATGCTATTAGTAGAATCAATTACATCACATGTAAGTCTTTTCAGTTTTTGCATTTTTGCTCGCATCTTAATAACAGTATTACATGTAGAATGGAAAAATTGAGCATTTTTGCAAGCGGGATAGTGTTTGCTTGTATGCCAGAGGTCGGGAAACATACTCATCCGAAACCAGAGCTGACGGAAAATAAAAACATTTCAATTTTATTCTGTACAGTCAGACGGCTGGTAACCGATATATATATAAATTTGTAATAAAAATGTCCGTATGTGAATGATAAAGTAAACTTTTCAATGGAGTTTCAATTCCTTACAAGGTGGTTCTATCGGAAACCTCATTGATCCGCTAAAGGGAACAAAAGTGGTATCATTATCAGTTAAGCGGAATTAAATAACTTTGTTTTTATTGGTCTTTCATTACTCTAACTGTTGATAATGGTTAGTTTCCAATTCTTTCAATACTTGCTCAAAAGCATCACTGCATGGAACCACCAGATCGGAAGCACGCAGAGGCGAATGTGGTCGATGGTATTCACTGCTCATTAGACATAGCGCCTGCGTGCGTCTGGAACGACACCGAATGTCGTCGTGGTAGAACAATTTCAGGTATTGGTTCTGGAATGTTTAACGCCGGTGTGAACGGTAGAGAGCCACGAGATCTTACATGTTTTCGAGTCAATTTGCCGTTCATTGCCAAAGACAGTTCTGTACCCATACGAAAGCCGAATTCGCCGGGTTGAGAGGGGCTAGTTACCATGATTGTGGGAACGATTGAATGTCTGCGAGGAGTTGAGGGCAAGTAAACAGATGACACATTAGTTTGGTTCCCGAATTCGTTCGACTGATGATTTACGCAGAACTCTTGATAATTTGATCTTTTAAATTCGACCTTCTGTGTTAATTGTTTAGACCGTCCAGTCTGTTTGTCTTCAGCTGTCAGTAAACCACCTCCATCGGTTGATAATCTCCTACCTCTCGGAGTCAGAAGATTTTGGTTCACATTTTGATAAGAGGATGAATCACGACGAGTTTGATGAGGTCGATCTGATGACGGATTATAAGCCATATGGTTTCCTTATATTGCGTTTTCGGATATTTAGTCACAAGTTTTTCAAGGCATCTCATCACATCCGACTTTTGCGTTTCACAATCTTCTGATAAACCAGTAGTGGTGTATAATGGTTTGATAAGCAGATAGTTTTTAAACTGAAGGACAATAGGTAATGGATTGCCGGTCAATCGTATTGCATACAATTTTTTTCCGAAATTAAGCGGCAGGAATCTGCGGGGTGTAATTTTTCTATACTATTTGGGGTACGTCTGATTGGTTGTCGTAGTTGTGCTTTGGAACAGTTGCTAAGTTACCGACTTGGATCGATCACCCCAAATAGAACACGGCTGCTGCTGAGTTTTGAAAGCATTACGTTCACGTATCGATCACGCTTAGTCGACCGACTTGTGAACATATGTATAAGACGTCCGAAATGTTTTCTTCAATCATCATTGTAAATAGTAATTATACTTGCGGCTTATCCTCTGGTGTACGGTGTACGAAGTGCGTGATGATTAAGGGTCGGGGAAATTACAAAGGCTTGGGCCGATGTGATATTTTGTTGTGAATGAAGGCCAGAGAGTAGAATATTCTCAATAAAATCGATGGATACTCAGTGCCCTAACGTAAAAAATATGTTGATTGGAAACTAAAGGTCAAATTTTCTGTGGAAATTAAATGCATCCCCGGTCTAACAAATACAGCAACCCCTCCCGAAAAAGGTCCATCCAAAAGAGAGAACGAAAGAGGCTGATAGTGGCAGTTACACTTTTGTTTGAGTGCACTCCATAACAAGCCCATTATTTGAAACTCTAAAGAGGTATGTGCACAAACAAAAGCTTAGTTAAGGCTTGGGATTCGGTTTGCCACAAACAGGACCTTAAGACGCGGAGTCTTCACTCGAAGCGTTCCAATACGTTGATAAATCTTGCCTATCTCGAGATCATCTGAATTGTGATTAACACGTTAACTTCGAAGACTAGGCTACAAATTCCAGTCCGGATAAAGATTAGCATTACTTACAAACGCTTCTAACAGTAAAATTCGAATCCAGTACGTTTTTCGAAATAAGCTGGCCAAAGTGCTCATCTGAATATATATGGCTGGTGTTCAACTTGAATAAAAAACAAAGTAGGGATTCACTTTTAGGAAACATCTGCGACATTTGGAGATCTATGAATCTTGTTTTTTGATTTATACTGGCTTGTACCTATATAAGAAGTGTCAGTTCAGGGTAACGCTTCAAGGTATGCATAGGAAACTGTCCAGGAATACGGGTCACTCCCGTAGACTTCGCATAAGAAATTTCATTTTTAGCAATAGCTCACTTATCACGATTCCCATCGCGACCCTCCATACCCGCGCTTGATTCACCACCTACTACCTCGTAGATTTCACTTACATTGGGACTAACGTTTCTAGACGTATTTCGTGGTTTACAGTAGATGAAAAATAACCAGCTACTTAGTTATTTGAGATTTAACATTTTGCCTCAACCACTTACAATTTTGAATGCCGTTCGTTTCCAGTCTCAGATTACCTATAGGCCAAATCACGGGTTTTAGATCTGGCAACTTATTCTAACTGATTTTGAGAACCGGTACAATCATGGAGTGGGGTGAGTACAAGTACAGTGTATCCGATCTTCGATTCTCTTCCCTTTTTCGGTTACACTGCGTTTAATTTACCTACCGTTGCTCATGGTCTATTAACCCCTTGTGATTCCTTCAGTTTTAGTCCTGCATGCTTCAATACTTAGCGATATAACCTTAGGGTATTCCATCACTATTCAATGTCAATTTTAACCCCTGCTTTCTACAATGAACATATAGCGTTCCTATATCGCAAGCAGTATGTTGCTACTTGTGCAAGCAACAACCTAGTTTCACCGAGCACATCTGTTCTGGTTGACTACGTTTGAATTATGTTTCCTTTGGAAAAAGTACCGATCAGTTCCAACAGTGGTTCAGTGGGGTCTCTGATCCTTTACGGCAACGTGTACTTACAAGCGCATCTTAGCCTAGTAGAGTGTCACGCTTAGAAACAGGTTGAAGTTAACTAGCGACAGACTAAACTATCACATGTTTATACTCTGCCAAAGTCGTGTGCAGGCTTAGGTACAACTATCCGGTGCTGTCTGACTCTCGAAGACGTATACATCCGTGCATGAGTGAGATGAAACCTATTTCTATGCATTCCAGTGTCAAATGACATCAGGCACGTGATTCATTTTACACCCAATATAAGCCGTTGCGACAGTTGAAATTTCGCTAGTCAGTTCTGTACATTTCAGGTGTACGTGGGCCCTATTGAAGAGACAGCAAACTTGAAGGTACCAGCTGCTGGGAAATGTGAATGGCCCATTAAGAGATGATAAATCATGGTAATCTCCTAACTAACGGTAACAACGTGATACTTATCGTCAGAGGGGTTCAAGTTAAGGGAGCGTCTACTGTGATTAGCAAGCACACCTCAGTAAGTAGACTGCACTGTTGACTATAGGTAACGGTAAAGGGCCGATTGTGGCCACTTTACCGACGATTCGGCTTGCAGTTCCGGATGTGCCAGTTAATGCTGCGTTCAAGAAAACTATTCTGATAGCTGTGAAAGACCCTGCTAACAACAAAATCTTTTAAGACACAATCCAACGCGGACGTAATATTGAACTCATTAAATGTTCACATAAAAATTGCACTTCGATGTAGGGCTGTCAATAGAAGTTGAGTTGGCAAACATCGGTTAGAATTCGAGTCAAGCAAAGTGATCTCAAAAATGACAAGTGTTTGAATGTAAGGTTGAATTTTCAGGCAATCATTTCGTATTCCGCGTAACTGACTGAAAAGGATTTGTTTCTCAGTGGCAAACGTTGATTATTGTTGTTTTGTCACGTATTGCTGGTTTTTCCACTTATCCGAGTTGAACGAACGTGTGATAAGGATGCATAATTATGTGAGAGTTTTGTGAGAATTTTTGCCTTACAGAATCGTTTTCTAAATACCATACCATCTACTTAACAATGACACTATGTTCCACGACACTCATGGGGAGTTTTGTGTATGGACCTGGACCGTAGCGCTGAGCACACCGTCAGGAAATTCCGATCTGTTTTCAAGGTCATCACTGAGACGTTAGATCAATAATCTGGCATGTACCAAATGTCACCTAAGTTTCGACAACAAAATTAGTGCCAACAAGTCCAAAGACTGAAATTGTCGTTCACGATAAAGTCGCAAAAAGGACGCATGTTTGATTCTACGAAGCAACAGACCTAGACGGAGTGTAGCGATCTCATTCGTTTATTGCTAACTATGTTAGAGCTACAATTGTCATGTGTACTCTCTTCGTTTCCAACTTTTCTATGCGTTTAAATATTTGTTTAAACGAATGTGGGTGCCGATAAGTACTCCGCGTACTCGAACGTACGACCTCGCTGCGTGCTAGCTTGCCGCTTCGCTCTGTTATCGTTTCGTCTTGGTATCCGTTCACTCTCGCGTTGACCTTGCAGGTCGACAATATACTCTTTGTCTACTCGTAGCGTAATTCTCAACCGGTGGTCTTCGGTTCGCTTGATCATACAGGGGGACCCAGACTCGCAAAACGAAAGCAGCAGAAAGTGATACATGTGATACATGTGATACATGATGCAAGTAATACATGTTTTTGGAAACCATGATCTGACTTTTAGCGTGACATTTGCGCTTTTCTTCAGCGTTGACTTCCATCATTTTGAAGTTGATTCCGTGATAACTCTTATTAGGCTGCTTTGGCAATTCACATGCTTGCAGTTATCAAAGTAAAATAATGGCACCGATTTAACAGCTTTCAAACGTATGGTCTAAATTAAGGTGCTCTGAAGGAACCTTTATGACACCACGTTCACTGAGATGCATTCTCCAACCGTAGACATTTTAAAAAAGAAACCAATTATTGTGTGTCTTACTGTGAATTGTCATTGCTTTCTTCATACGTGAAACTTCATTCCGTATTTGCTACACCGTTTAACTCTGTCACGTCTGACAGCAGCTTTATATGTAGGTGCGCAGTTACAAACATTTTGTGATCAAGTTCGCCTTCTACTTGTGAAGCAATCAGTTCTGTGTGCTCTTTCTTCAAACTGCTGTATTCATTATGTGCCGCCGATTTCAAACTAGTAACCACTTGCGTTTTTGCGCTGTGTCCTGTTTGGTGGGCTCCGGGAGAATGTCGGAGCCATTGCATCCAAACTTCCCTGATGGTCCTACCCAGACACTTGACCTGCGTTTGCTCTTCATGCCCAAGCATAAGAACCTGAACATTTGCCATCAGTTCGGCTCAAAAACACGCTGATATCTTTTTTCTTGTACAGAGAAATGTCTAACAATTCACGGTTTCAGCTTTTGGTTTTCCTATGATTGTCGTTTTTCTTGTTAATCTTCGTGTGTTTTGCTATTTGTGCTACTCAGAAATAGCCAGTCAAACTGAAGAACTTCAACCCTTTAATGATAATTCTTGAAGTCCGTTTTCGCTGTCATTTTTAGTTTTTTGCCTTTAAGGACCTGCTTCCATCATGGAAGACCATTTTCCAGTTTACGTCGAATTAGCTATTTTAATCATTGTTAGGATATATTTCACCGATTACGTAAAGTTGTCTTCCTGTAATTACGTCCTGGTCATTGCACTTATGAATCAACCGTTCGAATGCAAATGTTTTCAGCTTAAGTTTTTCGAAAGTGATCGCTTATTCTTGGTAGTCTATACAGATTGGTGTGCGTGAACGCTTAAGATTATGGTGAAAATGCCGGCCAATTTGCGCCTGCAGGACTCCAACTGGACCAATGAAGTGCGTGGAGTCTGATTTGTTGCTGCTTAGGTATCGTTTAGATGATCTTCAGGAAGGCGCTAGGTCTACTTTGGGTGCAACTTTTGTCGCGAGCGATCGAGTACAAATCAACAATCTGCTTTAAATTCATAGTGTGCTTCTACCTTCAGGCGACTAAACCAAGTGAAACCTATACTTGGTACATACCAAAATGCGTCAGTAGAATGTGTCAGTAGGTCTGATCATTGATGATGTGACTACTGTTTGCAGTGAATAAATAATACAAAATGAAACACAAGGTTATCTCACACGTCTCTTTCACAAATCGGGCAGAACAAGAAATGTCCCTCCCATGTAACGCGTGTGAACAAGGGAAGTAGATTGTAGAATGACCTCCAAATCACTAAAACAACGTACTTAATCCAGTGGGTTTGATTTGTAAAATTAACAGGGGATTTTACAGGAAGAACTAATATACAAGTTATGCCATCAGAAACGTTGAAGTAGAATTTTCCAACAAATTTGTTAACGGCACGATAAACACACTCCGGTAAACAAAAAGTACGACGTCCAGTTATGTACAAAATTGACGGCGTTGCAAAATTGCGCCAGACGAGCAACGGAAATTCGGGGTGAAAGAAACGTAAAGAATCCTCAACGGATAAAGTTATACTGACCGAAGTGCTTTAAAGCCATATTTAACGAGTTTGTCTTTAGTGAATGCATCATTCGGTCAGCTCAGCGCTGGATTTATGGGCTGGTTTAACACCCAAAAGGCAACGGTAATAATTTGGCTCCGTCAGTACGTTTGGTACATCGGCTTCAGTGATTTTTCAAACATGTTCGAGGCTGGAGATCCAAATCACCCAGATCCAGTCAGTTTGTCTGCGTCAATATCCAGCGACTTTCTTTTCACCTGAAATGCAATCATTGAAAATAGGGTGAAGCACTGCTCTTAGGGGGTGTAGCAAGTACCGAGAACGGAGTAAAGTATCAATCCAACAATCGGAATCTACTAACGCTTTGAAACGGCCCCTAGAGGACCAGTAATGGAATGTCCTTCCAGTGGTTGGTAAACCCGTAGAACACTGTTGACTACGGAAGGTCCGAGGTCGAAGCTTAATGAGTTTCTTGTAGTGACCCCTTTGACTGTTATCAGCTACAAAGGTGATGAATTGCAGCAAGCATCCTATATAAAAGAAAAGTGTGTAAAATGCAAATCACGGCGGACTCTTCGAAAATCATGTGGATAAACATCAAGAATTTCAAGTCGAGACTAGTATGGGAGATGCTACAAGCCAGTGATCATTTTGGTGGCTACTCGCTGGACAGGTTCAGTGGTCAATACTTCGTTCTTCAAGTCGATGAATACGAGTGGATTAACACAATTTGACCAACACTCATTTTGGTCAAGGTTAGTGTGTAATGCATTGAGACCGCCAACATCCCAGATTTTTTTCCTTGCTAGAAATAATGTCAAAGTGACTGATATATATCAGAAACAACAGCTGACGACATACGGATCTTTTGGGAACTCCAGTCGAGATCGAGAAGAAAGAAAGATCCGATCCCGCCTGTATTTTAGAAGAAAGGATGTAGTCCGGCGGAGAGCTTCTTCTTGGATATCATAAGCTTCTAGAGTATTTACAAGAAAACCGTATAGAACACGGTCAAAGGCTTTGGCAAAATTGAAGAAGACAGCGTTGGCGATATGCTCATTGTATTTGGCTTCTGTCAAGCTACGAATGAGGAATAACATATTCGTAATTTATGACCGGTCTGGACGGGGCTATGCTGGGTGGAGCAGGAAAGTTTAGTTAGGATGAAACACTTGAGGACTTCACGTTTCAACAAGCGCTGTGTTATCTTGCATGGGATGATGGTGACTGATAAGCCGATAGCTAGCAGGAGATTGTCGATAGCCTGCCTTGAATAAAGGTATGACTGTGGCCTCTTTCCTTGTCTTCGGAAAAGTGCCGATCCGGAGAGTCTGTTTAACCTAATTGTGGAGAGGCACTACCAAACCAGAGGCCGCCCTTTGAGGATGCAGGGATGGACCGCTTCTGGTCCCATCGCATTCTAAAGACTGCTCTCAAACAACAGATCTTGAACATCGGGTTCGGAGAAGTTAACTTTCACAATGGGTGCGGGAAGTTTGTTCTATGGGGAATCAGATGCCAATCTAGAGTGATCACACTGTAGACCGCTGACTAGTTTTCTCTGAACACCTTGACAACCACTTGGGGGTTGGAGGAGGTTTCCCTGTCGAGAAGCCGCGAAGAAAGCTCCGAAAGCATAGATTTCCTTGGTGGTGCATGGACCTAATTAAAAACTTCTCATTCTCCCGAGGTATCAACAAGAATTTTGCCTCTACCAGTTGTGTGTCGACGGGATTTTCGCTTGAAGTAGCTTCTTACAGTGCGAAAGACTTCCAAGTCCGCCGACTCGCCCGTTAGCTCATGTTTAGAAAATAAAGCTTCATGCGGGATAATCAGGTCAGGCAAGGAGGGTGTCTGTTCTGGACTGTGTGGTGTAGGTTGTTCGACATGCTCTGCCAAGGCTTTCTCAGGGATCAACACTATCAAGTATTTGGAAAACCCGCAGTCAACATCCTTGTGAGAAGCATCTGCACAGTTGAGTTTGTATGCGTTAAACTGACTCATGAAGAGGGAGAAACGCTGCTTGCGCAGAAGGCGATCAAGAGCGGCATGGAACATGTCATGACGACGAAGCCGGAGTTTGAGCCAGAGTGCGTGACATTTCTCTACAGAGGTAATTTTCCCCTATGACACTTGACACTGGAGTTTCTAGCATGGAAAGACAGCAGAGCCTCTCCTGCGTCCATGGTAGGAGTCTTTTTGGTACGGTGAGTATTTAGATATTTGTAGTTCAATATCATTTATATCTGCGGCAAGCCAGATTCCTGTAATGTAAGGGCTACTCTCGTAGGCCATTTATTTGATTCCCGGTAATTTATTTGAAAGGCTCAGACAGTCAGTATATATGCACTTGAGGGTCACTTCCTGAACTGGCTGGACGAAAAAATAAATCAAAGGGTAGGAGGAAGGGCTTGAGGAGGCAGTCCTGGTAGTTATGGGAATGCTTAGATGGCGGCAGATTCATAAACTCCCTCTTTGAAGATGACTACCGTTTCATCACAGCCTGGGCGCACGTGCGTATCCTACAAGGACGCTCAGTCCGCTTTCGTTAATCAAGGGTCGATGACCTTCGAACCGCTCTCGCTTTCTGAGCTACTGGAGGATGGTTTTCAGTTTTGCATCCAAGAAAATCTGGGTGGCACTTCAGGTTGTAGGATAACTTAGTGAGAAGTGACCCCAGTCCGTCTGAAGAGAATGCAGTTAGAGCGAACCAACTATGAGCCTTTATAAATGCAGGAGCCTGCCCCGGCAGACTCGCAGGGTTGTACAGCTTATAAGGAAATTGATTTTCAACGTAACTTCTTCAAGGTGAATGTATCGGAGACGCTGAGGAAGACTGGTGTTCTGTACCACCTTTTGTGACTACTCCCTCAGAGTCACGCAACTTCACAGGTGGCTGGTCATCCAGTAGAATTAGAGCAGTCACCTCTGTTGTGGATTTAAGCGCGTGGGTTGATCCTTTCGAAGACAGTGGTCCCCTACTGAGAGCGGGAATTAGAACTTTTGCTTCGTTTTTTAGTTTGGGATCAGCCTTGTTGCGCGACCTTCCTGTAGCGGTCTGACAACACTTCCGTGGCTGTTGCAATGGGCGGTCCAGTTCGACTTCTTTTAAGTAAACAAGAGCTGCTTTCATTTCTACCGTATTATCCAGTACTCTGATAGCGCTGCTGTAGTTAGGAGGAGCAATTGTACTATACTACCCACACCACTGGTATTCAGCAGTGGGGCAATAGCATATATTTTAACATTGAAGTGGTCGCAGGAATAATGCAAGAAGAAACATCGGAGTGCAGCCTCGCATGAAATGGTTCTTCGTATGTAAAGGGATGTACATAAACTGATTGGCGGCGTCTGTGAAAACCATGACGGTCTGGGTCCATTGCCATGCGCAGTGTTTTCGTTTGTTGTCATGTTGGAACTGGTCCAACAGATTAATACCCAGACTGTAGTCACTGTCGAAAACCAATCGACAATGAAAAACAAGGACTCAGCGCGTGGACCCTCTTGCATTAGTACTGACTCTGGAAAGTAGAGTGTACAAAGAAAACACGTCAAGCAAGCGAGGCACGGAGCGAGTTGTGATTGTAGCCCCGGGACGGATATCACAAATGGGA
>JTDE01005487.1:21274-32357 GCA_014338405.1 Paragonimus skrjabini miyazakii
CGGCTGTTGCTGCAGCTGGAACAATCATTGTGAGGGGAAGAGCATGATGAGGACGAGTGATCGCCACCTACTACTCACACCGGCACTATTCAGTAGCGGGGCGACAAAGTAGCCGCAGGAATAACACGGGAAGAAATATCGGAGTGCAACATCTCCCAAAATGGTCCTGGCTACATCTGGTGTCTGTGGTAACCTAGACGGTCTGGGCCGAGTAACGTATGAAATGGTTTTTTCCTTTGTGTTCCTATTTAAGCGCTTAACTCATGTGTTACTTGCAAGGTTTCTTTGACCAGGGTAGCGTCAACGGATGTGAAGAGCGCTGTGGGGTCAAAAGAACACATTGCTCCGTAATGCTGCATCTGGACGTATTTCAGTTTGAATTGAATCTCGGGGATTTAGATTAGTTCAAATCGAACAGCACGCACATTTGACCGCAGGCTTTCAGCTGACCCATTTCGTAAGAAAGCATCAGACTCGACTTTCGCTCTGATTAGAGCTCATCAATAGCGTAGCCGGAATCTGAACCCCAACCCTCGTGTTTGTGAGACTAGCGTGTTCACCACAACACCAGTGAGCTCACACTAAGCACGACCGACTAATCATCTCGAAACGCTCAACCGCAACCTTGTGTGATTAGTGTTCAGATTGCCCGATCGTCTCGATTGCAGACACAATAACTGCCTTATAATAACAGCGAAACTCGAGTCCGGTGTTTTCTTACGAAAAAAAAGGCTGACTGAAAAAATATTGGATCGTCGCCTTGGTTACGCGCTCAATCGCCTAATCCGAAACCGAGAAGGAGAAGAGACGCGGCAACACCGTTTATTGGATGAGCGAGTCGGAATCAGGTCGAAAATGAGGACGAAGCGATTACCATACATGGCATTGAGACACAGAGTGAATCAAATGAAACGGTCATATATGGTATTCAGAGCGTCAGAGCAAATCACGTTGCAAGTAGTATCAGAAAGCAACGCGAGAAAGCAGTCCAGATAGTGCGCAGGCGTTCGACCGCGCAGCAGCAATCTGATTGGCTGAATGGAACCATACCACCACCCACGACTGTCATCCGAACTGGGTCGGCCAATCGATATGGCGTGATGTGTCCTGGCGGTTTCGTTAGAAGATGTGTCTCCTAACAAGCCTCTCTGTCAATCAGTAATTTGCTTGAAATATTCCAGTTTGTTTAGCATTGGTAAATCAGTGTTGAAGTATTTCAATCCATTGATGAGATGATGTAGTCGGTTCCGTAGGCCCTTAGCCAGGATACTATTGGTCGCAGTGAAAAACGATCTTTGTAAGCTTGTGATAATTTGTGAAATTGGGCAATGGATGCAACACTTATTTGTATTTCCAAACGCTCTTGCTTGTTTCTCTTAAGTTTCGATGTTGGATTGATTTTCTTTATCAATTCTGTAGTGAGATCGGTGTTGATAAAGTTATAGGTAGTTGATTCGTTCAGTAAACATTTTGCTTACTTGATTTGGTCTGTTTCGTCTATGATAGTCTTCTTTTATCTCTTGACAACTAGTGCAATTATGACACCGCCGTCTTCTTAGGACCGTTCAGTGCTTCTTCTCAGCTTTACTTATGACTGTTCAGTTTACTGGACTCGTAGTTGTGTTTCCATGACAGTACTTGAATTTCATCGTGTGCCCCATGGCGACCAGGTCTTCTGTGAACGGTGCATCTTTCGTGCTAGAATGGAATCACACAATATGGACGTCTCGTTCACTGTTTGATACTGGACAGTTTGGTCTATTATGTAGAATGCAAGTGAATGGCTTCCCATGCGTTTTCCATTACCAGATGCATCTGTGACAAATGAAATCACGTCCAAATTGTTTCCTACTGTTGTATTCTCCACGTGTTCTGATCACTAGTAACCGCTTTGCTAACAGATATTCCAGTTAGGGTCGTTGTTCATTTTTCTCACATGTTCATAGTTTCTAGATTTGATCACACAGCATCGAGAGATGAAGTTACTTTCGAGCTTAACTCGCTGAACGCAATCAAGCCTAACACTATTAACTGAATACATTAGCGGAACTCATAGAGAACTCACTTGACTTGGTCAGACGTGCACATACAAAGTTGGCGGCCTCAGTTTCGGATTAGCCTATCACAGTGGCCGAAACCAAAGAACACTTTTACATAACACGCCACAAATTAGTGTGCCGTGTCAATTTTGGTTCCACTTATACACCACGCACCCAGAGTAAACGCGAATGAATAAGCACGTGAGACGTGTGAGTGGAGACTTTTGTGTCCAGCCGGCCAATGCTGGTTAGCTAGTGGTTACGCTATCATGAAACAAAATTAGAGAGGCTCCAAAAGTATGATCTAAAATGGTAGGAAATATATCGAAAATAGTTCAAAAAGAGTATATCATTTGCACTCCGGATGAAATAAAGGAGAAAAACTAAAACTTCACGCTGAATACCAAATCACAAAGAACCGTCACGCAATGCACCAACAAAGCCGAGTGAAGGAAAAGATAAAAGGCCACCCAAGTTCCTGAAACGGAGAGTAGGTGACTTAACAAGAAATGGTTGTCGTTGTTTGATACGAACGATGAAACAGATATGACTGTTTGCGCCTAATGTACTCATCTCTTCGTTGACGGTGTACTGTGAGTACCCGGACGACCCATTTGGCTGAGACAGCCAAGGCATTCATCGGAACGCCATATAGTTGTCACCACGGTATATGACACCTATGGTTCCTTTGCGCACTGCGTGCTTTAATTCATGGCCGCACAACAGTCGCTTATTGAACCTTCGGATTCCCGTCCGATGGCCCCGATTCAGGACAGTTTTTTTGAAATTTTAAATGATTTTTGAAAAGCACAGGACTTACTGTGATGAGGACGAGCGATCGCCCCATACTACTCACATCACCACTATTCAGTAGTGAGGCGACAACATGGATTTTGTTATCAAAGTAGCCTCAGTAAAAACATGGGAAGAAACATCTCACCAACACGACAGTGCAGTATGCCATGAAATAGTTCTGGCTACGCAAAGGAGCTTAGCATTAGCTTCTGTGGCATCCGGGACCTTCTGGGACGATTGTCATATACAAATGAGTGCTTTTGTTTCTTGTCCTTTTCGAACACCTAACCCGTGTTAGTTTCCTAAGTATACAACCTTTGCGCCAGACGTGTTCTTGGCTCACAGCATTACTTCAGTAACATTCTGGTATTGAAAACCTCATACTTTCAGAAACTAAAGTTCGAAAAATGCAGTACTCACGGCATAAAACAAATCTTAAGTTTATTAAGTTTCCACCGTTTGTTTTATAGACGAGAAACCGCAATAAAATGAAAAAATACATTCGATACCGAAGTCTTGACTTTTCTGTTGGTTGACTCGGTTCAGCTTATAACTTACTTGTTCCCGCACGTGACGCACTTAAGCAACTGGTTTTACTCTAGTGCTCGTGATAAAATCCCTTGCTACACCATAGCGCCACCTGAATTGGTCTTTGCGTTGACATGCCAGTTTGTTTGAGTTGACGACAATTATAGACTATAGCGTTCCTCGAATCAAAAAGGTGTTTTGGCGAACAGTCTGTTTTCGCTTATTCATCATCGGAGCAAATACATAACATTTTATATCATCATGATTGTCAAGCCATCAAAATTAAAAGCACTTAATCGCATAATTAAGTCATGAGATTGTGATTCGGAAGGCAACTACGTGACGTAACTATGTCACTAATTGCTTTTAATGTTGATGGCTTGACAACCGTGATGATATAAAAGGTTATGTAATTGGCCGGATGATGAGTAACCGAAAACAGACTGTTCGCCAAAACACCTTTTCAATCCTAATGAACTCATGGGGCTATTCGAATCGTTGAAACAAGTTCCTCGAATAATTGACTGAACTCGTGTTGGTGAGTTCGTCTAATCCAACTCATTTATACTTTGTATGGCAGCTTCAAACCATCAAGACTTCGATTGCCTGTTTTGAACTGGCTGCGCAGAAGCCGCTTTAGAATCCGTTCGAACGTTTCCTGGCCAACGAAGCTGAGTGAGCATCAGCATGCTCTTGAATCTATCCGTGTCTGCTCACCGAAGTACCTGGGTATCGAAAACAGTAAACCATCACCGGATATCCCAAATGCGTCTTAGATATTGTAGATGGGATCGGTTCAGATACCACGAGCTCCTCTGATACAATGTCCAGGTTTCATTGCAGTGAGCGGCACCACCGAACGCTGTGCAAGCGGCTTGGTTTTCATCTTCAAGTTGCGATTCCGTCAGGCACGTCCTTCATGATGTCTGAAAGCAGCTGCAGCCTCCACCACACCGGCTTGCAACTCGTGATTCACGGACAAGTTTCCGACAGTGGCACAAGTCTGTGCAGCTATCAATAATGTCCTTGTTGACGCGGATTCCAGGTGAGGGCTCAGCACTCCCTCTCGGAGAAGGTTGAAAGAAAAAAAATGTCTTACTTGTGTTGATATGTAAACCAGATTCGGATGTTGCGGTCGTGGAAGCTGTGGTCAGTCTTTGGAGTTCCTCTTCGATGTGCGCAACTGGTGCATTATCATCTGCCAGCAACATGTGCATTGCCAAATTAAATAGCCAACTGGAGACGCTGGAACTTCGGGTATTTAGCAGGCAGCCATCTGTGCTGTATTCAGCTTGAACACCTTTCCCACAGCTGTATAAACGAGCTGCTAGCATTGCGGTCACATATACCATAAGTAAGGTTGGGTCTAAGACAAAACCCCACCTCAAGCCAGTGACAGTATCAAAATCGTCAGATGTCGATCCAAACGATTGTACTTTCATACTCAGTTCAATGTTTTAATGAAACGAACGAACCTACCTGGACATCCAAGCACTATCGACAGTGTCTCGCGGTTCACGGAATCAGCCGCCTTGATGAGATGTATAGAGGACATACAGTTGCTGGTTGCCTTCACAGCATCACTGGATCTGTTAAGAAGCGAAAAACATGTCCATCATGCTACGAATCGCTCAAAATCCACATTGCTCCTTGGATACTATAATCTCCAAAACATGTGCACTGAGTAAGCGTAGCAGAAATCTTGACAGGATCTATCTAACACAGCCCGAACATTCGCAAAAAAAAACTATCCTAAGGTTCCTCAAAATTAACATCTTTGACTTGTATTACTTCTTAAAATGTTCTCATAACCTGCGCTTCCGCATCCGGTTGCACAATTTTCTGTACAAACAAGATCTCAATTTTGTGTATTATGCGGCGTGTCTGAAAATTTGTGCACAGTTGACCAGACCGATTTGCAACATTACTAATCTAACTATCAGCTTGAAGTGAATAAGTTTTCAACTACCACCTATTCAAGCTGCTGTACGCTAGGATTCCGCGTGGTTTGTAGAAATTGGCAAAACCAGTAAATATCAATTTCAAAATAAAAGTAATCTTACCATTCATGAAACTGCTTTTGAGTTGCAGTATGCCACACCATCACACTGTTGTGAACCCAAAAGACACACAGCATGCGGAATCATCTATTACACGAAATCCCTGATATTTTATGTGAAATCAGAAGACAACGAACTCGTACACTCATTTATATGGCTGGTGTACATCCGCAGCAATGCGTCGTCATTCCCCACAGTGCGTACACCCTATTGCATCTGTTATTTCTGATCCTTCGTCTTCCTGGCGTAAGGACGCGCTCTTTAGTTGTCGAATGTACGCACTATACTACTATCAAACGAAGCTGTGTGCTATACAACAGCGCCAGGCAGATCTTCATATGTAGACTCATTTTTGGTTTCCCGAGTGATACTACTGATGACGGAATAGTGTGCAGCTATTCGTTATCGGTCGCCTCACGCGACGAGGCGAATTAACCCACATGCACCTTGCAAGCTAACTTATTCTTACGGACTGGATGAAAGTCACTTTCCTAAGCAGGTTTTTTAAGATTCCTACAGATCCAAACGAATCTCACAGAGTGCTGGCTGTCTCTGTTGTAAACCCTCGAAAGAACAAGCTGGTTCGTCCTCGATATAGTAATACGTTTGACTAAAATCGGATTCCCCTCCTGGTAATAATTAACAGGGAAAATCCCGGTCTCGAGAATAACGTGACTGTCTCCGTAATTGCTCTTAAGACAAACCAAAAGACGAGTCCAAAAACCAGCTACGTCCCGCTGCAAAAACGTGCGTGACAAAGAGAAAATTACAAGGTACGTCGAGACCTAAGAACATTCTCGAATCAGAAAATCAAAGGACAGTTGCTGAAAATAATAGTTGAGGTCACTAATTCACCAATGAACATAACGGAATTAGGGTCGGACAGGCAAAACATATAGCCAAGGTTGCCTCCGGATTGTTCTGGACTGTTGCGCTCATTCCGATTGGATAAGATCGTTTTCTCGAAGAACGAGACGGTTTTGGACGGAAAAGAATGGACTCCCTAACAGTTCCTTTGCACGTAGGTGTCAGAAAATATAATAGTTTCGCTTGATATAACACCTGTTTTCACGAATATCCCGTTGAGAGAAACAGGTGACTGTGTGAACGACCATCATGAGAGTAACTGAATAAGCTTTGGATTACCAGTACAAGAACTGAAACAGTTGGTGTATCGTTGCACGTATAACGTTCTGTTGCAATTTCCCGTCAAACTATATTGACAAAATGACGGGGTCGCAGTGCGGTCACCATTAGGGCCATTACTGAGTGATATTTTTATGGCAAAGCTTGGGAATAATGTGTCAACAACACATAATGATTTACTCACTCTTTATAAATGACATGTAGAAGATATTGTATGTGCACTGGATGAATCAATAAACCCCAAGGTAATACTAAAGCAGTTTAACTCAGCCCATAAAAAATATGCAGGTCATTAAAGTGCTTTGTGCACCTCAAGAGGTGAATTTTCAGTCTTAACCATGAAACCTGATACACCCAAAGGTATCTCATTTCTACACGCGCCGCTCGGATGAAACGCTACAGAGAAAAATACAACGTAAGTTAACACTGGCCGTGTAATATACTAATTTTTATAGTTTTGTGCCTTCAGTGCAGAAAATTAGTCTCGTCCAAAATCTTATTGACAAAGCTATGAAAATCCGTCTCCGTGGCTTTTTAGAGAATGAAAGGTAATTCGTATTTAACGTACTAGTGTAGTGAGGTGGAGCGACCGTGCTATACTACTCAAAACACTGCTATTCAGTAGTGGGGTCAGAGCATAGATCTTGACATTGAAGTGATCGCAGGAAAAATACAAAAAGAAAAAACATCGGGGTGCAGCATCGCATGAAATGGTTCTTGATAAGTAAAGGGACGTAAAAAACCGAGCATTGACGCCTGTGGCAACTGTGACGGTCTAGGCCCAGTACCGTACGCAAACGAGTGTTTTTGTTTGTTGCTTCGTTGAAACGCATAACCCACGTGTTGCTGCCCTGAATAAATAATCCTCGCACCATCTGTGTTCTTGGCTGACAACACGAGTTGGAGACAGCTATTCAGAGCAGTTTCTTCATAGCCATATTTTGAGTAACACAAAATTAGGCAAACCTCATACTGCAGACAAATATGCCTCTTCTAAGGGCGATAGTGCCTCTGAAAATATAGGTGTGTAGCCGCCGCCTCGCCGTCTCACGTGGCCCATCACGTGACAAGCCGTCTAGTCTGGATGATGCTCACTGGCCCAACCTACACGGGCGTGCCCACACATTCATCGGCCTGAAAGCTCTCTTCCAAATCCGAACGCATGCATGACGCAGCCACCATCTCCACACTCAGCCAACTGGATGTGATTCATTGCGGTCGATACACAGGCACGCATGACGCGGTTAGACCTGGATCGGAATAGAGAACAACACAACTGAACAGGACAGGACACGGTCCAGACGAGCGCCACTGAATTAAGCTTGTACACCAATCCCACCAATAAAGATCCAAACCAACTGACTTTACCTTCTCACTGACTATCGTTGGGATATCGTTATTTGTTAGTGGGTACTCAAGCTATCACAGTTAAGAGTTTCGCTACAAGTAACGGGCAGTGTAGCACTAGTGAAGACTTACTCTGTGGCCAAACTACGTGTCAAGCTTAATTTCACATCAATCTTTCGCTGTCTATTGAATGTTATATTGTTCGTCCATATTGCTTCTTACTGCATGTATCATTTCATTCGTTCCTATGAAACGAGCTACATAAGCCGCACCACACAGCAATCATCAGAACTCATTCGGGAGCACCATCCTGAGTGGCCACCTCTGGACGCGGGAAATACTTGTTCATCTTCGATTGCTGCATGCCTGATCAGTCAATCAATCCGACAAACTGTTTCCATCCGAACTAACGAGTCTGTGGTATACATCCAAAGCAGGACAAAGGTCGCTTGACGGCTGTTAGATTAACCGTCACCATCCGCTTACTCTCCCCCCCACTATGAAGTGAGAAATGCTTCGTCAAAATTTTGAATCTCCCATAGGCCTGTGTTCATGTGTAGACTGAGCGGATTACGCAATCATGATCCCTAGCTTAGTAGCCATCTCTAGTTCCGAAATTCACTCAAAAAATATTCCGTGATGTTGAATTTCGTCTTTTCGCGTCACACAGTGTTGAAATCCAATTTTAGCGCACACTCCATCTTCTGGTTGACCCATTCTACTTTTACTGCATCAGCTATCATGGGATTCTTAAAGGCCAATCAAAGTCTATATATAGTCAAATTAAAACGAAAATGAGGGAACGGTTTTAAGTCGCAAGTGGCTACTGATTTTCCCCGTTGCATTTCAGAGTCTGCGGCCTGTCCAAAAGAGAGGCTCCAGTTGAAGACAAGCCAACTGCGTTTTCGATAAACAGTTACTGAGGATCTCTCGTTCTTCCTGTCGATGAATATGCTACATGTAATACGCGACCGAATCTAGTAAGAGCACACAGATCGAATATAAATTGGTCATTCGTACACTATTGTTCTACTCACCCTTCAGATTGTCACATCAGCGTCGTGAACAAAGATCCCAGACCTAGTGACAGTCAACTGAGCAAGGAAAACAATTGTACTTAACCGTAACTATCTCACACCTCCATCTCTTTTTGGTTATTTTCCTATTGGTATGTGTTGTATAATACACCATCGAATAAAACCTGCCTGATCTTTTGACTGTATGACACAATATACGCAGATGCTGCTCTGCTGTACAAGTAAATACATTCTCGAGTAGACGTGAAGGTCTTCCGTGTTCTCCTGAGATTCCGGGTATCGCCAAATTCCATACCACGTGCTTGCAATTCGTAAATCTTATGTTTATGAGTTGGTCATTTCTAGTCTTTGTTGATCGCGCGAGTCATTACAACAACGTGGGAGTCAGACGTGTTCATTTTATGGTCTTTATTTCACGGTTTTCACTTCTCACGGATGTTGGCACGAGTGTGAGAAGTCAACCATCCACTTGATCTGGCCAGCTAATGTTAATGCAGTCCTCTGACCTCTTCAGTTCAGTAAATGATCAAACAGACAAGCCAACACAGCCAGACTGCGATCATTACTCAGTCGAAAGTGGTTGTGTGTGCCTGTGTCAATCCGATTGATCGTACTCCTACTCGCCCGGAATCTGCACCGCTCCTCAGGAACATTGACCTCCAAGACATCAGTACTCAATTAATCCGCCCATCTTTTCAGAAATTCGAGTGTCTGCTGTCTTTTACCCATTCTTTTCTTGAGCTTCGTTGGTGTATTGAATGATAAATCGTTCGCCTGATCTTTTTGTAGTCCAACTTTGAATTTTCTTTCTCACATTTATCCTCTCTAGAATGCACTAACATGCGCTCGTATACAGAAATGCTTCTTGCATCACATTTTATATATTCTTCTTGTCAGTTTAGATCTTGTCATTGTAGTCTCTTATTCTGTTTATTTTTCGAGAGACAAGGGTTTCTGTTTCCTGCTAGCCATTCAATTGGTTAACAAGCATTGGCCGGCTGGACACAAAGGCCTCACTCACACACCTACTGGTCTTATTCCTTCGGGTTTACACCGTTTACGTGGTATATAAGTGGAACCGCAAGTGGTGCAGCGCAAGCCACTTGGGATGATGGTTTAAGGCGCAGGCTTCCTTTGGTCTCAGTAACTGTGATAGGTTAATCCGTTTCGGATACCGCCAACGGTGTCCATCCGTTTAGAGAAGCAAACGCATGCATTCGGGACCGGAGTATATTCATCACACTGAAAAGCGTTCTGGCATGTATCGACCTTGACGGCCAATGCGTTCATTTCACATTCAAAGGTATATCACCGAGTGGAGAGGAGCGATCGTGCTGTATTACTCACACGACTGTTATTCAGTAGTGTGCGTCAGAGCATTGATTTTGATATCGAAGTAGCCGCAGAAAAAATAAAAGAAGAAATATCGGAGTGCAGCATCGCATGAAATGGTTCTTGGTACGTAAGGGAACGTAAAGGAACTCAGCATTGACGTCTGTGGCAACCGTGGCCATCTGGGTCCAGTACTGTACGCAGATGCGTGCTTTTGTTTGTTGTTTCGTTGAAACGATTAACCCACGTGTTGCTTTCTTCAATAAATAGTACCATCCGAGTGCTTCGATCACAACAATTGGTGCCGTGACCAGGATAGAACGATAAAGATCACGTGGCCGCAGCCGTTCGAGGATGGGGACATCCGGAGCCTCCTGGAGGATTTCGAGAACGTGGCGGAGACGGTCGGAGTCAAGACCAACCAGGCGAAGTTGGCGGCCTTGCGGATACTGCTCAAAGGCAAGACGAAGGCGGTGCTGGATGTGGCGCAAAGGGGCCCTGCGAAGCTGGAGTGGGCCGCCGCGAAGGAGGTGATGATCGCTGGGTTCGTCGGCTCCGCCGACTGTCAGGAGGCAATGCGGCGGTTCATGGGCGCCTGGATTGGACCGGGAGGCGACGCTCTTGTGTATGCCGTGTCAGTGAGGACAGTGTTGTCAAGAGCCATGCCACATTTGGACCAGGATTCGGAACAACGTATTCGGACGGATCAGTTCTTGGGCGGAATGTCACCAACAGTGTGGGATCAGCTCAGGGTGGTTCTCATCGCACATCCAATGACGTTGGAACAGCTGACTGATGC
>JTDE01005488.1:0-10393 GCA_014338405.1 Paragonimus skrjabini miyazakii
TATAAAGGAAAAATACACTTGCACGCAATAATGACTGGCCTTTTTCGAAACACGCGCCCTTTATTTGATCGCATGTCTGCATTTTCTAGTTTGTTCGACCTCCCAAGGTCACAATTGACATTCGCAATTTCCGGTCGCTAGCTACTGGTTTGTCGCGCTTTGCTTCTGTTGTGCTTTGTTTACAGCTTGCTTTACCGGTCTACTTGCAATATACGTCGTTGTCGACTAACTGGTTTTCTGGTTTAATTATTGTGGAGAACAGGCACGGTTCTAAATAGAAGCGTTCTAGTCCTCTACAAATGCTCAAAAGGAAAACGTTTGAACTAGTAGAAGTTGCGCCACATTGTACAGCCTCTTCGACTACCTTGGGCGCAGGCGTTGACACGTCACCATGCATCAGAGTATGATGACGCCCACCACCATCAGACCTCAGACGCTTGACATGGATTCTACAAAACTTAGCCATGTGATTGGCCTTCAAACAAGTAAAATATCGTTTCAATACTGTGAATATACCCAGTTTAGTCATGAGAAGAAACGCGTAGCGTTTGCTGAGTCTCATTGTATTTGTACATTGTTCTGACGACTGAGCAACGAGGTGTATATAGTGTGTAAGGTCGTGGTCACTGTGCACAGGGAACAACGTGCAGGCTGGCTATTCAGGTTTGTGGCCGTAACATTAGCGTGACAACTAGACCTCCTTAGATCAGTCGCATCCAAAGTGCTGAGTAGTAAGCTTCGGATCAGACAACCCAACTAGTTGGCCACATTCACTACTGGCCGCAGATATTCTTTTCTCAATGAAGAATAATAAACTGGTGAAGGATCCCTTCTAGTAAACATTATGTTGTCAGCTACATCAGTCCATACTTCTTGTAAACCTCTGTGTTACAGATTGAACGATCTGGTGTAGGCGACCAAACTGATCTATAATGGTATATTTCTCAAGGCATCTTTGAGAAACGAGCTCAGATGAGTTTGATCAGTGTACACAATGTCACGCGATACCGTAAACGAAAAAAATAACAAAACAGACATGGCAGAAGAGAAAAACTCCAGTTTATGGAGAGACATTTGGGATATATGCCTCTAAAACGATATTTCTCATCTTTTTCGATGTTGGACAAAACATGCTGAGCAGCTACGTTGATTTGCGCTTCACAAGGTAAAGACCGGCCCAGTAGTCAGGGTCATGCTAGAAATAGGTTACTTGAGGGAGTAGAAAATGAACAGTCGAAGAAGTTCGCTTTTACTTGATGTAGATGTTTACGAAAAACTGTATACAATTTTGTCGAATTGAGGGGTATATGAAAGCTTATGATTTTGCGGAGAAATGGGTAGTCCTCCGGACTAGAATTCGTTATCTCCTCAAAATCGGCGGAATTTCGCAGACCTTCCGAATTGTCCAACCAATACGGGATTTTGGGCACCTGAACGTGATGGAACGTCTTGTCGCATTTGACATATTTGTGGAATCAGGAATGATATCACGTCTTACAACACCTTGTTCTGTCTTTACAAATACCTGACATTATCTCACATTACTATCTGATCCTGACAATACATTGGTTTCTACGAGTTTCGGCCAAATACCCCAAGGAGCTGATGCGTCACAACGGGGGACGACGGCCCTTACCTGTGAATCGTGTGGGGCGGCAAACCACTTGTGATAAGTTCGAAAGCCCGACAAGTATTCAATATTTTGTCTCTCCTATTTCGTGCAGCTGTGTTTTCAAGTACTGCTGTCACCCCTAACAATGCTGGTTACGAAGGCCTTGGGCCATACGTCTACGGTTGGAGGACCTCTATTCAATAAGACAAATTTACCGACATCCAGACTTGATGCAATTACAGTGCGCCTTGATGGAAGGAAGGTATTTCCTGGTCCAGCGTTTCTAAAGCAAACGGATCAGATGTTCAGCCGGTCTACATCCGTTCGTGTACCTGTCTAGCAGTGTGATTTGAGTGTACGACAGGCCTGGGGCGTGTTTTAAGAGAAGCAAGCCGTTTAGCCTTATAACGGGGGGACCATCTGGATAATCGTAAACTTAAACCAAAGTTCTGTTGTTCATAATTCTCTCGACTCCAATCACGTGAGTGTAAAGAACCTCATCCGACATCACTTTTTGTCTTTCGCAAGCCTGCATAACTCGTCGAAATTTTCGAATCATGCACTACCATGTTTTACCCGCGATCGCTCGCAACGGGTGGACTTGAATTCCAGTCGATGCCGCGACTCGTTAGGGTTTGATAGTTTTTTTCTTCATCAAAGACGAAAAATTCTCGCTCAGCTTTGATTCTGCGCTCACGAAGTTGGGTGCGTAATTTTTGTACATGACTTCCGGCACACCTCAACCGTCGGTGTACCTCGTCAGAACCTTTAATAGTGGTTTGTTGACATCGACTATGCTAACTTCAAATACATGACTCTCGTCTTTGAACAAGTGAAGAAACAATCATATCTTTCACAAGTCCGCCTTCCAATCCGAGCCTCCATAAATCCAAAATCGGCGTGTGTATCGAAAAAGGCCAGTGTATATTCCATTTATATCATATAACCGCTCAAATTGGGATAGTATCTGCTCCATTTAGCTACTGTTAATCGCTTTAAAAAATTTTGATCATAATTCGTTCAAAAATGGTAATATTTCACCAAAATGCCCAACAAGTCAGCTAGTATTCAAAGATCGTCAGTTGCAATGCGATCAGCCTCGTGCAAAAGAAGCATGGTACTACACCCATCACCTGTTCCATTGCTGCTGTCTCTAAGGAACCAAAATCTACTGCTAAAGCAGTAGTCCCAACGGAAAATATTAGCATCTTACAAGGAGGGAACAACATCAAGTTGTGTTCAGTTCCTATTACCGATGTCTTTGCAGATCAGGTTAAAAACGGATCTAGAGGCTGAATTGGCGAAAATACACAGTAAGTATGAAGAGCTCACCAACATATTGCACCGGCTGAATCCGATGGTTAGCATTTTAAATGCTTCAACTAACACCCATCCTGTGATTACTACTTCCAGCCATAAAGATTTCGTAGCTGCTGAAACGTTTACTGACATAGTAGCTACTGAACTGCACTAGTGGTTGCGTTGTGCAAGTAAGGTGGTCGTGTTTAACATGCATGACAAAGTACTTTTGCCGACCGTGGAAAGAGTCTTACCAAATGCTAGCAGGATGGAAGACAAAGAGTGTCGTTGTCTAAGACTTCGCAAGAAAGTAGAGCAAAAATGTTGCTCATTGTTATTGCAGTTCACAAACGAACTTGCAGCAAATGAATTCGTCAAAAAGCAAGACCAAATCATATTGCCAACCAGTATTTCCCAATTAAAAAAGAACTCAAATAACAAGATCAACAACCTTATTGAGTTGACTGTTGATCTTGACTGCTCCACTACTTCCGTAGATCAGCAAGTTGTAACTAGCAACAGGGTTACGATGTCGGTCCAGAAGGGTGATGAAAAACAAACCACGTCCAGCTCCGTTGACGCCAGACACGGTCAAGTTTCTCCAGTAAAACCCACGGTTAGTGCCAAAAATACCTCCCCTAGTCATCGATGATTACCTCCATCGGCCAAGACGCTGACTGAAGTGAGTCCTGGACCTGAGGTGACCAAAGTTCTCGAGGGCGTTAGCAGCAGAATCCCGAAGTTCGAGAACAAAGACGAGGTTAGACAAGCAAATCAAACTCCTTACTATGGAAATTTTCCTCCATTATCTGGAGTGACTGTAATTGTCAACCGCAGACCCTGAGCGCCAGAACAGGTCTCCAAACCAGCAGGGAGGCCTGTACGGTACTTACTAGAAAATAGTGTTCTACATTTGCAACATGAGGGTAAATTGATGGTACTCCATAAACGCTGCATATCTGGTTCTAAGAATCACACTTTAAGAGCCAACGCTTCGCAGATGGAAATTAACAATTGGTCTTCTACTGCTTTTAAGCCGATACACAACTACAAAAGGTTTCACACTTTCCATGCATTACCCAATAGCTCCGCAATACCCTATCATTCTATCCAAAATATGAATTCCATTAGTAACCAAATTCCTAGCATATATGCCCCGTGAAGTACCTCACCACCTGATTATATAATTAACACAGATGTCCGCCAACCTAATCCTTCTTCAGTGCACCCTCCGGCATTTCATCCACCACCACCTGGACCCCTTCCCCATGCCCACTCAGTCATCCCACCATAATGACTCTTCCAGCGCTTTCTGTCGTGGAGTCAAATCTATGTGATATCCACTCGAACACGAGTGGAAAATTGTTACATCCTCTAGACTGGACTTCTCCATATGATATTTCGCAACCCTCTGCCCCATCCGTCATGCGGTTCTATAGCAGCTTGAATAATATGCCTAACAGACGGAATTCCATCGATTTATTATTCATAAAACGTAAGATCATTGGTAAGTAAGATGCAAATCCTCAGATCCTTTGTCTTTTTGTCCAATCCCCATATCCTTCTCGTCACCGAGAGGTGGTGTTTACGTGATACTCCAGACGTGCAAATAAGCCTGATAGGACATACTATATTTCGTAGGGATCGTCTCACAGGACGAGGAGGTGGATGCATCATTCACCTAAAAGAGCCATTTTCCACAGTTACTCTTGACGAGTCTAGTCTCAACAAAGTCGGGGATTAGTTGTGGTTAACGATTTCTATAGGTTCTCTCGACCTACTTGTTGGCTGCATTCAGCGACCGCCTAATGCTATTAGCAGTGACTTGATCGACTTTGTGGAGGCGATAAGTCATGTATCAAACATACCATGCGAACACAAACTAATAGGTGGTGACTTTAACATGCGAAATATCCCCTGGACCTCATTCACAGCTCCTGCAAAGGAAGCTGGTTTTCTTTCATGCATTCAACTGGATGGATGGAACAAACCTGTCTTAGCGTCCACCAGACAGAGACATATTTTGAATCTAATACCCAACACAGGTATCTTGTCTATCGGGATATCCATTCTAGAACAATTTCGAAGAAGTGACCACAATATCGTCCAGTGTCAGTTTGACTTCAATACAGTAATCAAACTGACGAATGTATTCTACCATCCAATCAAATACATCGATTGAAGTACCTTCTTCTCTTTACTTAGATCCTTAAATTAGAATACGTTCTTTTATGCATCAAACCCAAAAATAGTAGCCGAGGTACTTATCAAATAGTTCAATTTTTGTATCGATATTCTGGCCCTCAGAATGTCAAAATACGTTGATTCGTATGTACAAGGTAGGAGCCTTCTGCAAGAAGACCGTCAAAAGTTGAATCACTTAAGTCGACGCACAGAAGAACACTGGATTTTTCCCTCGTAATGCAAATGAGCAGTACGTTTGAGCACACAGAACACAGAACGTAACTGCGTTATGCAAACGGAAAAAAAGCTCGCACTTGGCAGCGAGTAGATGGGCATGAAACCAACGCAACTTATGAAGCGGAGAAATTCCATGAGGAACCCATCTACAAAAGTTATAACTCTCCACGATAAAATGGTTGTCGATGACCCTGTTGAAATAAGCGAAACCTTCAACTCACACCGTGCTGCTGCGTTAAGCGTGAAGAACACGGCATTATCCGTAACTCCGTTGAAAACAACAAAAGTTCTGTGCAATATTCCGATTGATGTTAGAAGTATTCGCTCACAATTGGCTACTATCAAACCCACGATCCATCCTGGACCTGATGGTATCCCACCAGTCGCTATCAAGCAAGTAGTTGAGGATATGCCCTTCATTTTACTAAATTAGTTCACGCTATCACTTTTGTTAAGCATCTTCCCTCCCCAGTGGAAAAGGTCAGTAATAATGCCTCGTTACAAGAGGGTCCAAGGTACGAAGTTAGCAAATATCGTCTGATAAAACAAATGCCAGTCTGCTCAAGAATTTTCGAAAGGATACTAAAAATGCTCATTGTCGAATTCTCAGGGTCAAGAAACCTTATAAATTTTCGCAGCATAGTTTCCTCAAAAAGCCAATCACATGACATCAGTTGGGATTCTAAAACCATATATCGATGTCTGCCGACGCAGGAAATGCGGTAATTATCATACTTCTTGACGTGCAAAGAGCTTTCGCTCGTGTGCCCCACAATCGCCTGTTAGTCAGCTGGCTTTCCTCATATCTTGAAGGCCAAACTCAAACTGTCAAAATGGGAGAGCACTGCTTAACGTCAAAACCAGTGACCAATAAGGTGACTCAAGGAAGCGTTCTGGGACCGTTGCTTTCTTCATATATATAAATGACGTATACGATGTCAATAATCATGGTAAACCCTTCCTGTTTGCTGACGATACCAAAATTGTTTACAAATTTCTGCCGCCGAATAACCTCGTCTTGTGTCCACAAAATATACCACAGGACCAAACATCATTGGAGTAGTGGTGCAAAACGTGGCTCATCACATTCTCAGCAAACAAATCGAACGTTATCACTTATAGTTGTCAAATACCCAATGAGTCTGTGTCACTAGATGGTCACCATATTGACACCACCACATCAGGTCGAAATCTAGGAATATGGTATTCAACTTCCTTCAATTTCTCTGAACAAGTACGCTTTCAGGTAGCAAAAGCTAAAAGAACGATAAGCTGTATCGAAAAGACATTCGGTCTACCGGATGCGAGGCTAGCTGTTTACAAAATATGTGCCCGACCTCAACTTGAGTATTGCACCTTCATTTACTGCCATCCACGTAAATCCGATAGACCTGTTTTAAAAAATTTCCAACGATCATTTACCAAAAGCTTATTAGGATATTCACCCTCACTCACGTATAATAAACGTTGTCAAACATATGGTATTGATCCACTCCGGTTACGAAGACTGAAACTGAATTTTCCACTTCTGCATAAACTGATATACTCGGACGACATCGCTACAGCAGTCTTTGTTCATTTCAGAAGGTTGCGTGTTCGTGTCACGTCGGGCTCACCAATTCGTAGTGGACAAGTGAGTATGCGCTAGACCCTCGTCCACTAACAATTTAAAACGCATTTCCTGAAGAGCAATCGAAACGCAGTCCCAACAGGCATCGAACAAAAAAACGCAGCGGGGTTTGGAAACAAACCGTATATTTCCAGTAATATTTGGAAATATGATAAGTAATTAGCTCTAGTCTAGTCTGGAACCAACGGCAGCAACCAAGAGGAAGAAGAAAAGAAGCGCGAGATGGGTCACCGCCCACTCGGCAGCACTCAAAAGCGCGCCAGACGAAAGGTGTGTGGAACTTTCCAGTGCGTTAAACAACGTTCGAGAAGATTCGGATTAAACGACCTTGAAAAATGGAATAATAGACGAGTCGTTGGGAATAGGGCAAACATTCGCTGTGTGCGATCAGTTGCACGACTGAAGAAAGTGTCACTGAGTTCATGTCAGGCCTCCTATGGCATGCGTACACAGAATCATGCGCACAGAAAAAACAAGCAGGAAAGCACGGTTGCAGCGGGGATCCTTAGAGAACCCACACGATCGTTGGTCACTGCAATTTCCAACACAGCTTTCCATATGGTCCAAGAAATAAGGGTTCAACTTTGCCAGTCCTGTCAGCTCGGAGAAAGATACGAGCCAACTTCTTTATTGTAAGATATTCCTATATTTGAAATGGACTTCCGAGTGAAATCAGAGTCAGTGACAACACTCAAAGCTTTAAAAGGGGCTTGGACAGCTTCCTTACATCATCAAACATGATGTCTATCTCCAAAATTTTTGTATCTTCTGATGACCTTTTTGAGTATGGTCTGGAGAACATTTGGCTATCAACTCCACATAACTTACATACTCGTCCCTACTATCAGGCTCACATTTAAAACGTCTAAAAAAGCTTGCCTGAAACCGTCTGCTATGTGTCCACCGTTTACTCGCACCCAATCTAGCATTTGGTTCACCGTGAACTCACGAAACCGCATCATTTTATTTATTTGCGTCATTGCACACGCATTGCTCAGAATGCTGGGCAATATAAAAGTGTAGCTTATAGTAAATTTAATGAAATAAACTTTCGTAGAGTTGTGCTTAAAACAAAAACAAAATAAACGACTATATCTCATGAATACACTGTTCTCACATATATATGTGCCCATTCATAATAACCTTTTCACCCTAGTAGGCCATAGAGTTATAATTAATGGTAGCGGGAATTGATGGTCTACTTAGCTGGCGTACATTTCCGATTACTAATACATATTCCCAACTATCGCAATTAGCGTCTTGGTTAGTTTATTTCCTACAATGAATTTCTGAAGTATGGAAACTCTGAACCTCTAATCAAATTCACGGGAAATAGAAGATTGCCTGGAACGGTTTGAAATTTGGTGTATTACTCGTGATGACATGACAGGGGAGAAGAAAACGCCGCATTTCCTCATGGTCATTGAAAAAGATGTATATGCAATGCTCAAAATCCTGGCGTGGTTCGCGATTTGCTTTCTTCACTTCCGTACGATGCTTTGAAACATCTACTACTGAGGCATGTTCAGTCCATCAACTTGAAAGCTGCGGAAAGAGCGAACTTCCATACTTCAATCAGAAAAGAAACTCATGAAGCCTGTGCATCTATTCTTCAAACTTCAATAACTCAAACTCAAACAGCAAAGTATAATTTCAATGGTCAACTTCAGAGTCAGCTAAGAGATCGACCGATTGAGGGAAGTAATTCCCCAAGTCTTCAACGAAAGTTGTTACTTCTACAGAAAGCTTCTTTCCAATCAGCCAGAGCTGTCTGTGGATAATTCCAGGATGTACAGGGCGCGGTGAATGAAGAACATAACGCCAACAGCGCTGAGAAGCAGGCAAACCAACACTAGCGGTAGTTCGAAAAGGTAAACTGTCAGGGAAGTACGGTAGTCGAACCACATCATTTTACTCCCAATTCTGTCCAACATTTTGGTAGCTGTAAGTCATGTGGTCACAAACATTCTCGACTTACGTGTCCAGTTCGCAATTCCAAATGTTATGATTGTGGCGAAATCGGTCACATTCAAGCCATCTGTCGTTGTTCAAAGACGTGTTTTGTCCAGACTTCTATAGATGAGCAAAGTGTTCCATCTGACTTGCAGTCCATTGCTTTTACTGTGACTTCTACTAATTCGCGTGGTTCTACGCACCACATAGTACAATCTTCTATTGTTAACGGTGGTCCCAAACATTTTTGCATTGCTGACACTGATAGTGTTAAATCTTTTACTTTTGTCGCCTGTAAGGCGCCGCTGGAACCTTCTGTTATTTTGAAACCCGTTAATATTTCTGTTAAGGGTATTACTGAACCTATTTTATCTATTGTTGGCGAATGCGAACTTTCACTCACAGATGTGCAGTCCATTACCTATATTTGTTCGTTTTTGTTATTAATTCTGATCTGCTTATTATCGGTCTCAAGTGTATGACGATTTTAAAGGCCTTTCTTTCGTTGTCTGTTTAATCTTCCGAGTCTGAAAATGCTGTTTCTGAGTATGTTCCAGATTCGAATTCGGTTACTTGAAAAGTTCCTGCAATTGAGCCGGCACAGACAAGAATTTCTGAACGTGTGAAGAAGAACCAACGTCATCACTACTACCCGGACGTTCATTTGAACTGCGACGGATGTGATGATTGTAAATCATAACGGAACACTATATGCTATTGTTGTTTTACGGCATGAATAATTACATCGCACAGAGACTGATTACATTACAATTTCGTTAGCTGACGTGCTGCGTTATTACTAATACGTAGAAGCTAACTCTGGATTTGAGCTAAGTAAATTTCCGATTACTAATATGTATTCCCAACTATCGCAATGCTTTATTGGAAAAGACGAAAGTATTAATTTCGCGCAAAGTTTTTATCAAGAAAATATAACACGTACATTATTCTCCATATAACATGTGATTACTTCACATATTCCCAATGAACACATGAGACGGCGTTTTTTATTACTCCCACGGGCATCCGTTATGCAAGGAAAATTTTCGCGAAGAATGGACGCTCAAAACCCCGTGTTGACCTAGCGATTCGCGATACTGCTAACTTTTTGACGTTTTCGAGCAATCGACGAAGTCCTGCGCTGGAGTCTGTTCAATTCTTTGTCAGATATTAGAACTTTCCTTCCTCACTAGCCGAAACTGAATTATTCCAAAAATTTTCCGACCAAAGTTACGTTAAATAACGAAGAAATATTTCGGAGGCGCATTTGCACGTGTAACAGGCAAGCGAGTAGGTGGAAGAGAGGATTCGGATAAGAATGTTTATGTAACACGTGACACCTAACATACAGATTAGGGAATGAAGGGATACATACTGATTAGTTTCTTTCACGGGAGTCTTTCAGTGTTTGATCAATTGGCACGACGTTGACTGTATGTTCTGTAAGAAATGGAAAAGGAGCAGGTAAGACAACCGAA
>JTDE01005488.1:10797-22963 GCA_014338405.1 Paragonimus skrjabini miyazakii
CGTACTCAGTGGTTAGAAGAGACAGTCTCCCGAGATAAGGCGTTTGCAAGTCCGGTGAAAGTCGAAGCTCTCTACCAGTCTACATGAAACTCGGCGTTTGGTTGGTGGAAGAGTGAACAGTGCTCCGATACGCCAACAAGCACTGTGGGAGCGCATCATCCCATCGTTAACCATCTTCTATAATGTCAGCTCGGGATCATCCTTTTGCAATTCCTCCCATCCTTCCGTTCTGTTCGACAGACTGATCAGTACCATGCGTTTTGTGGTGCATGAAGGACAGTCCCCAAGATCTCGGGTTGGTATTTGAGGGAGGACATCTGCATTCCCGTGCTGTTTTCCTGGCCGAAGGTAGCATTCAAAAGCATACTCTTGCAAATACTCCTGCCAGCGGGCAATCTGTCCTTCCGGGTCGCAGAAATTCTTCAACCGTGTTAACGACTGATAGTCAGTATGCACCACAAACTTCTTACCCAGATTGTAATGACGATATATTTTTAAAAAAATAACACTAGTGCTAGCATCTCCTTCCTTGTGTCGCGATAGTTCTCCCGTTTATTTGAAGATCTGCTTCCGTACGCAATAACGTGCTCTTATCCTGCTTTATCTTCTTGGGACAACACTGCTCCGAGACCGTGATCACTTGCATCAGTGTCCAAAATGAACTCGCCAGCTTCCATGGCAAAGTCAGTGAATGCTAGTATTGGAGATTCGCGCAACGTCTTACGCAATTAGTCAAAACTCTGCTGCTGCGTCCCCGTCCATACAAACTCCCAGTCTTTTCCCAGTAAGGCGTTCACAGGTTCTGCTACCACTGAAAAGTTGCGAACGGATCGCCGGTAGTATGAAGCTAAACCCAGGAAACCCCTCACCTCACAGATCTTTAATGGGATTGACCACTGTTCCACCTGGACCGTCTTGACGCGATCTGTCTGAATGCTTTCCTTGGATATAACACGTCCCAGGAAATTAACCTCCTCCTGCATCAATCTGCATTTAACCGGGTTTAGCTTGAGACCAACCTGACAAAGACAATCCAATATGATTCGTAAGTTTGCGAGGTGTTCGTGGGACGATGGCCCGCGAGCAATTAAATCATCCAAATATACTAAGCACTTTTGAGGCACCAAGTCACAAAGTGCTGATTGCATTGGGCGTTGAAATGTTGCCGGGGCGTTCACTAAGCCGAACGGCATCGTCTGAAATTCGTATAGGCCCGAAGGCAAAGTGAACGCTGTTTTACTTTTGTCTACCTCATCAACTTCGACCTGCCAGTGGCCGGATGCAAGGTCGAGTGTGCTAAACCAACACGACCCGCTAAGCGCCTCTAGTACGTCGTCTGTGCGTACGAGGGGAAACGAGTCTCGCTTTGTGACACTGTTCAGACGTCGGTAATCGACACAAAGACGTAACTTGCCGTCCTTTTTTACCGGAACTACTGGGGCGGCCCAAGGTGAATTAGAGGGCTGAATAATATTATTCTCAAGCACCTGTTCAATCATCTGTTGAAGTTCCGGTTGGTAGTGGGCCGGTATTCGTCTTGGAGGTGTTCGTATCGGCATACAGTTCCCTGTATCAATCTGATGTTTTAACACCCCTGTGCGCCCTGGCATTGTCGCGTTTCAGGCAAAAACATCCATATACTCATTAATCAGATCAGTCAAACCGTTCTTCCTTTGGTCATCACCTCCGCCAGTTTGCCCATTGATAACTTGTGTTAGTTCCGATATTTGCTCGTCAATGTTGCTTGGATTAGGAGTTATGGTGACAATTTTAACTGTGTGTGGTCTTACTGCCTTTACGACAGATCCTGGTTGCCACTTCGTCGGCTGGCTAATGAACAGTTTCTTTTGGACCAAATCTATGCGGTAGTTGAATCTCTCCAATACCTCCACTCCTAGAATCACGTCCGATGGCAACCTATCGACAACCATCACTTTATGGTTGGGGTGCGTTCCGGCTATGTTCATTTCAACCTCCATCTTCCCCCGAATCGTGAGAGGTGTCCCGTTGACTGCTAATAACTTATTAGGCGAATAGCGGCTGTTGCGCCCAGCTAGAATAACCGCAACTTTAGACCCTACTATGCTGCAGGACCCCCCCGTATCAATGAGGCAAGAGATGCGTCGTCCGTTTATGGTGATCGAAGCAGCGGGCAACCTCCGGTTCTGTGACAAGACAATTGTCAAATGGATCACTCACTCTATGTTTGCGTCCTTATCTTCGAACTCATTAGAAGTCAGTAGATTAAATGTGAACGCTGACTCACCCGGGGTTTTTCTGTTGTGCCGGCAAGTTCGTGCAAATCGTTGCCAAACTGTTGGCAATAGTACCGGCCACTCCTGATCCAATACGTCTGACTCCGTCCACGGTTCCATGCGTCACGCTGGTAGTTCCTTCTTGGCGGTTGAACGGAAGCATTCACTTCAAGTTCAGGGCTGAAATTCTTCTCGAGGCTGTTCGTGACCGTTTCGATGTGTCGCCCGACTTCAATAGCCTGCCCCAGTTCCGTGGGCGGATTCCTCGGGAACTGTTCGCAAACCTTCCGGGAAGTTACTTCTTCCACCAACCGTTTCAAAACCAGTTTGGCCCGTCTTTCGACGGGCTCTTTTGGGAAACCTTGGCGGGCTAGGCGTTTCAGCTGTCGTGCGAAAGTTTGGATATCATCGCCGTGCCGTTCACGGCGTTCGTGGAACTCCCTTCTATAGTCCAGGGCGAGAGCCCCGTGCGTCACAATGCTTCCAAGACGTTGGTAGGTTTCTTCGTTTACTGTGTTTTTTACGATCTCATTTTCTAACGCAATTTTATGCGCCTCTCCTATAAGCAGGTTCAACAGTGCGTTAGGCTGGCGGAAGGATTCAAACGTATCTACGTACCGCCGAGCCTGCAACTCCCAGCTTGAAAAGTCTCCGCCCAGGTGGAACTTCTCGGGTGCAGTGACGGTCTCAGCAGTCTCCAGAGCGATGGCTCCTCGGCGGACAACCGATGTTATCAGGACTGTGAACAGGTCCAATATCTTTTGTGAAATCCCCATCGTAGAGCTAGACGGCAACTGTTCTTCACTCGGGGGTGTTTCGACATCCTGGCAGGGTCGCCAAATGTAACAGGCCAGCGAGAAGGCGGAAGACGGAATTCGGGTAGGAATGTTCATGTAACGCGTGACACCTAACATACAGATTAGGGAATGAAGGGATACATACTGATTAGTTTCTTTCACGGGAGTCTTTCAGTGTTTGATCAATTGGCACGACGTTAACAGTATGCTCTGTAAGAAATGGAAAAGGAGCAGGTAAGACAACTGAAACAAAATGGCGTACGTCGTGCTGATTTCGATTTCCCGCTATACACGTATTTCCCGGCTTGACCTTGAAACATTTGAAACGTCGGCTTTCACCTAACTTTGTAAAAGTTAACCTAATATAACACTTCATCATTTAGACCAAATCTGTGGAACAGGTGAACTACTTTCCATCCTGGTGTGTAGATCAAACGTTGTAAACCGTGATCGTTTTCTCTCTGATTGCGCCTTCCATTGTCGACAGATTTCATGTCTGTCTTACTATAAATTCATTTGTTGCTTTTTATCGCAGGTAATAATCACGTAAATCCGAGCGTGTTTCTTAAAAGTGCGTTGAGAAATATGTATTTTTATTAAAATAATCCAAGCAATGACCTCTGAACGAGGCACCACCGGCTGTTTTGCGATCAACGGAATGCTGGGTCATCACTTGTTGGCACGGATTTGCTGACAAACTTTTGCAATTCGGACACTTTAGCAGCACGTAGAGTACACTGGCCATGTCCTCGGTAATCCAGAACTGTCTTAGGGTGGACGATAAAACCTGGCTAGCTGCCGTATTATCCCCAGTCTTAATAGTGTCTGATTATCATGCCCATAAAGACACACTGGATGGCCGTATCACCATCCGCTTACTATGTGATAGCCCGGTTGGGACCCTTCCCTTGGGACATAAGACATCGTTTATGATGACAGGGTTTAGTCGTGCTAATTTATCCTTTCGGCTTTTGGACTGTTCTGCGAAGTTTTCACCAAAGACACTCTGCTGCTCCAGTAAAACGCTAGTCATACGTTAGATCCTGTTTTACTTTATGCGGAGGATCCAGCATAATGGAACATTATCGAATAGGTTTCGTGCAAATAACATCAGTGTTGAAACGTAATAACCATGTTGTCCCACGGAGTAGGATGTATCAATTTGAATAACGTGAAACAAGTTTCACGTGTCGCTGCGCACTACTAGCTTTGGCTAAGGCCAGTACCTTCCTTAATTCCAGTTCCATATTTAAAGCCGTTTAGGTGGCCAATCGGGCGGCCACGAAGTTCTAAGTCCCGTAGAAAGTTACGACCATTTGACTTAGTGAGTGTGTTCAGAGAACAAGCATCGCAGATTCATCATGAGGTTGTGTCCGCCGGGTTTAACTCGAAAGGAACGTGCCGCAATTGACAGCCTCGAATACAGTCGCGGAATAGTTAGACGCGGTTGGCTTCAAATGTGACAAAGCGACAAGATGTACTTCTTAAGTACTGTGACTCGATTACCGAGTCCGTCCAGAGTGAGATTTCGTTAAACGTTAGCTTGATTCCATTCGTTATAAACCTCATAAGGTTGGCGGCCAGTACCACGGATGTAAGTTCTGACTACGGAATAAACAAGGACTTTAGGGGTGCGACCTGGAATTTTCCCATCAAAAGGCGACAGAAGATGACTTCATCTTCTAAGATGTCTCGGAGATAACAGACAACTCTGTAGCCCGTCTCGGAGTGGTCAGAAAACCTGTAGCTTCCACTGCTTTGGCGTTTCCCTATGGAGTACGACAAAATGTGGCACAACAACTGAGTCCGTCGTTGCCACGCCCAGTGACCACTTTTCCATGCTCTTTCGTACCTTCGTCTAAGGGTTATCTCATTCACATAAGCATTTGGGTTACATCCAACCGCGGAGAACAAGTGCGGCAGGGGAACCTAACGAGTCGTACGCCGACCCGATGAGGTCAATAAACCCTTGCGAATTAGTGGTTTATTCGGTGAAGACACGCGAAACATGAAACCGTCTTCCCACACGTGCCACTAAACCCCAAGTACATTTTACTGACTGTGGTCACCAGGGCTCAGTGTTCTTGACCAGGAATTTCTTCCGTGAGGTGATATACCTATCGACGTCCGTACACCTCTAACGCTCCGCAGCAGATGTCCGTTGCTTGCTCAATCTTGTCGGTAGTCCGAAAGTATCTACGTAATCTTCGGGATTACCGTGGTTTTTAAATCACCGAAGTTATAAATGTTTGGCGTATTCCAATTCCGAAAATAGTGGAATTCTGTTGCAGGATGTCCTTTGTTTTGGTATTCCGACGGCGTAAGCAAGAAATGCGTACAAGTGCAATCAAATAACAATAGTAGGTGGTCATCTGCTGTAGGAATGAACATGACTAGCCGGAACTCTTGTTGACGCTCAGGTACAATGTGGTGTCTTTCTCAGGGACTTGCATATTTTTTAAGATGAGTGGCGTAAGTGAATAAGCAGCGTTGCACACGTGTTACACAATTTATCTGGGCGTAACTCAATCCAGTTTCCATTTGAAGAACTCGCAGCTGATTACCAAATCCCGTGAACGTGTTAGGACGGAGACCCTCCGAAAAGTAGGCTCGAAACAATCTGCTGAGGTTTACCAGGTTCGGTCTCGCGTAAAAACTCTTTATCTGCCGGACAACGCACCTTTACTTAAATATGTACCACACCAGTCAGCCACCACATCCACGCCAGCCATCTACACTTCATAGCCCCGAACCCACTTTCCATGACAATCATGGAAAAATTTAACGATATTATGAAATTACATTAAATTGCAAAATTTGTGTCTGGATATCGTGGATTTCCGTGTCATAGAAGTGAAAAATACCAAAATGATCGTAAACAGAGGCTACAAAGGAGAGTAGGGCTCTCCGCGTGCACCCGGCATCGGCTTTCGTTAGACGAATGGTAACGTAGTCGGCATAGACATTGCACACCACTCCGATAGTTAGATGCATATAACAGGGTTACCGATCATGATTCACATAATCACTAGAGAATGGTTCGGTCGACAGAATGGGCAGTGCTCAATTGTGATTACTCATCCACTTTGTCCGATTGAAGCCTCCTTTAGACGCAATCACTCTAAACTGAGAGACTAGACCTCAGGCTTTTTTCACAAGGTCACAGCTGAATAGGCAGTCGTCAACGTGGAAAATATCCTTCAGAACCGATAAGGTTGATTGGGGAAACTCCTTAACGCAATCTTCTACAGTTCGGCTGAGGGCGAAACTGGGAAAACTGGGTAAAGATGTAGCCCCAAACGGGTGAACTCAGGCGAAATACGGCCGGTTTGAGGTGGAACTTTCCATTAGGCCGCCAAAAGAATCAAAGACAATCCCTATCGCTTGTCGGCATCTTGGCTAAGTGGAACGTGGCTTCTATGTCAGCCACCTCTGCAATAGGTTACACCCTGGATCTCACCAAAGCACCGACTAAACTGTTAACAAGGTCGGGTCCCATCAGCAGTTGTTGATTTAGTGAAGTACCTTGATAAGTGCTTGCACAATCGAATACAACTCTGATATTTCCTGGCTTGTTCGGATGCGTAACGGCACACTGTGGGATATGCCAGAAGGTCCTCTCCCAACCCGGTCTTTCGGGCTTAAGGGGTTCGGCAAACCCCTTTATTAAATAATCTTTTACACCCGTAGTATATAAACGATGCATTGCAGGATCTCCCGTGAACTTCCTCCGGAATAACATCAATCTTTGATAAGCGACTGGGTGATTGTTGGGCAGCGCGGGACAGCCATATTTCCAAGGCAAGCTAATGTCATAATGAACGTCGCGTTTCACGATATATGATTTCATTTATTCGAGTGTATCTTTATCTTCAACGGACATCGCTAGACGGCAAGTTTTGGTTCCGAAAATTCTAATTCGTACATACTTTAAAGGAAAGCGGAGTCTTTATTAGGTTTATCGCATATAGCATCAATGCACGACCCTATCTGCTCTTCTCTATCAACTTGGCCCAGTACTATCCAACCCAGCGGGATGCGTGTCACGGAGGGTTCCGTCGGATTCCCAGACCGCTGTTCGAGTGTCCGGTAGGCCTCCGGTACGTTCATTCCTGTAAGCACTCCAACTTCGCGGTCACGATTATCCTGGAGGTGTTTCCAACATGTCAGTTGCTTTGATGATGGTACTACTCCCTGAACCTGAGATATCTTCTTCACAGACCAAGCCTGATTCACGTATATAAGTTTGCCACCATCTATTGGATATAAATCAATCTCTGTTGATGAAAAGATGAAACGTTAACAATAGCCGACCTGGCTTCCAATTTCAGCTCTCTCAACAAGTGCTCATCAATAAGAGTTGAATCAGGTCCAGTCGAGTAACGCATTGATTGCTATCATTTTCTCAGAACTACACAACCTTACCGGAATCACTCCCAAAGCTACCTGGCTGTTATATGAAGTCGTAGCGTTTATTGTTGCTCGTTCGGACTAAGGGAGTGTTGTATTTTCGTGATGCAAAAGTAGGTGATGTTTAGAGTGAAAACCACCAAATCCACATTTGTTCCTGGACCTACAGCTCATTGAACAGTGGTTGGCGTTGAGGCACTACTGACATCGCCTTTGCTTTGAGACGGTTGACAACCGTTCCGCGATACTCATACTCCGAATTGCGACGATTGGTCCAGGTAATGATCACCGTTAAATTCTAGGCAAAGCAGAACGTACCCCGTCCTGATTCGCCCATTACGCCAGTGGCCAGCGAAGCAATACGATTTCAACGGACCTCAGATCGTTCGTTTTTATAAAACACAACGCGTTTTTGGCCTGATTCTCTTGTGTACATGGCTTGTGCAGTTGCTTTCTCCGCGCAATCGCACACGAACTCGAACAAGTCTATCGGGATGCTAGTTCTGAGGTTCGTACGTCCAAGGTTTCCCCAGCCCTATATTAACGCGGATCGGAGGTCCCAGTGAGAAGACGGTGGAACTGCAAACAAACTTTATTTATTCATTTACTCATTGTTCACAAGCGGACTTCAACGCAACGATTAAGGGCGCTAGGGAGCTGGGCGTGAGAGAACCTTCAGTACAACCGCACGGCAGCCGCCAGAGAGGGCGAATGTCTACGGAAATTCCAGTCGACCTTCAGAATTCAAACAAACGTCATACTGGTTGAGCGGCGTTCCTAACGGTAGTAGCTATAACATTGCTATCCTAGTGAATGTAGCCTACAGTAGTAGAGATGGCGCGGATTCATTATATAGTGAGGAGTAAAGCTGCAATACCTACGCCAACACACTGACTTTGATGCTAGTGGTTGGTAGTAAGTTAACATTCACAAGGTAATGTGAACCGGCGCGGTGGTACTTGCAAGACAATTCTCGCGTCGCAGGGAGTTTAAGATTCTGGGGGCGTCGAAGGTGATCTCACCACAATGTTCATTCTGCTTTTCGGTATAAATTATCTGACAAATACCATCAGGCTTGTAAATTCTGAAACCTGTGTCAACTGAATACCTTACGGTGGATTTCGAAACCAATTTTTCTAATTCCCTCATGCGCATTTCGGCTGTCGCCATGTTCTCATTTAAAATAATATAGTCACCAACACGATCGTGCAAATCACCGATAGAACATCCGTCATTATTGTCGTCCATTTGGCGTGAGCCACTGGTCAACTTATGTTGAATCGCTAAAAGATTCGAATTATGCGTTCAGGTAGCCTAGTCTTACACACGGTCTGGGCTGGATATATGTATGTATATACGTATACATATCTTAAAATGGACAGAGGGCAAAAGACTATACGTAAATCTATATACTGTTATCGAGCGTGGTTCTACAAGTACAGTGATAAACAATTTAGATGTACAGTAACTTACGACCAGGTTTACAAACGCATATAACAGTGTAGCTGTAGCGTGACAAATCGATCAGTTAATTCCAGCTGTAAAATATGTAGTGCGTCACTGTTACACATGTAAGCAAATGTGGTACATTGTGGTAGAGATCAAAATATAAGTAATGAATTCGGATACAGTTCAATTGTTTACGGCCGTTATAGAGTTTATAGAAATGAACTAAATGTTGACATATCAAACGGTTATGAGTAAGAGTAAGTGTTGCAAACAGACGAATCTAGTTAAATTAAAAGATAAAGGTATACTACTGTAAACACGTGAGTAGAGTAACTTTAAATGTGGAATTGAATTTCACAGAACCAATGAACGATTTCCGTCAATATAATTGACTGACCTTCAGAAATGCTATCATGGACTATCCTACAAGTCTCCGTTAACATTTTCGGTTCATTGTTCAAAACGTTTACGTTCTACTGCCACCTGGAGATGGACAGTGCGTTACATGCAGAGGAAAAGTGTATTCATTGAGTTATTTATTGTCTAATCGGTTGCACGGATTGCCATATCTAGTTGTGGACCAATGTCACAATGTACATGTGTAATAAAACAGCAAATTTTCTACCAACAATTGGAGTGCTGACACTATGGCGATAACCAAACTTCTCAGAACGTGACGTCACTAAATTTGCCTGGGACTTGTTAGGTCGCAAGGTAAACTAGCGCGAAGATGCTGGAATTATATCCATACCAGGCAGATGGACATTACTGCACAGAATGAAACAGATCAGACATAGAATGGCTTTCAGAAAATCAACAGCTATACTGTTAACGTCTTTAAACGCTATAACCATTCTGATCCGGCTGATCGTTGCAAGCCAGTTTGTGTAATCAATTCTGTAGGATAATAGTAGGATAAAAAAGCACTTAAAAAAGTTTTTTCATGTATGTTAATTGTTAACGCCTACTTTTTGATATTGTGCACTTTTCGTCCCATCATAAATCTTCAAGCAGGTCAGTTCACACTGAAACTAAGGCGGTTGAATAGGATGTCACACAACCTGTGATTAGTTGTAGCAGTCAAGTGAAATAGGGTCTTACTGACACGTACAGACTAGTTTAATATTCAAACATGTTTTGAAAGAAGTGAACAGTAAGTTGGATCATTGCTGAACTATTTCCATATGGCCCATAACATTATTAGTGACCTCTAAGTGGAAAGAATGGTGCACACTTGTTTTGTGGTATTTGAATCTATAAACAAGCTGCCGTGAGTGACAAGCATATGCAAAATCCTACACAGCGTACAAAAGATAAAACGTATGTACTGGAGAACTCTTAGAAAAGTCACACGATGGTAAGGTACTGATGGCCTATTGATGAACGTTTCACCTGTAAGTATGCGTGGCTTGATGAAAACAACTTAAACAAATGACAACAAGACAAGGAGTGGAGTGGTATACGTTGTGCTCGTTAAGGTATAATGTGTAAATGGGATCGTTGGAGCTGTTGTACATAACACATAGAAAGCACACGCAGGAAATTTCCTGTTCCCTTTAAAAGAGGCCTCATAGTAAAAGTGCCATTCAAGTAGAGAGGAATAAACGTAAGCTAGCCACACCCACTCCCACCTATTACAATCATATCAAATGGCTTATTATTTGTAAGATAGGTGACAGTATTGGCATCAGGGATATTTAGTCTGTTACCACTCGATCCCCATATACCGAAGTGAAGATGAATGGCCGAAATATGCTAAGGTAAGGCTAGTGAACAACGTGTATGCCATACGGAAACACATCTGTAGCTGATCAGCTTCCTTAATCGGAACGGCAACTGACATATTCATATGATGATAAATATCACCGAAAGCTGAAGCGTGTGAGCAAAACCTTATTGGAAAGGCTGATAGTGAAGAATTATTGTGATGATTGTAAATCATAACGGAACTTTATATGCTGTTGTTGTTTTACTACATGAATAATTACATTGTACATGAACGGATGACAATACAATTTCGTGGGCTGACGTGCTGCGTTATTACTACTGCGTGGAAGCTAGCTCTGGGTTTGAGCTAAGTACAATTCCTATTACTATTACGTATTTCAAACTATCGCAACTATCTATCTTAAAAATTGAGTTCTGAAGTAGTAAGCCGCTAATAATTAACCTCAGTTGATGTAACTTTAACCGGATAGACATGCGAACAGCAGTTAACTTTAGAACACACCGAATCCAATGGATATCATTGTTGATGAGTAGTAAGGGATTTTGATTTTTATATAGATTGAACATCACTCACAATTGATCGCAGCTGTCGCACTCCCATAGACTTTCCAGTCGGTCCCTTTCGAAAAGAAGCACTAGACTCCAAATCCCCGACTACTCATCAGTAATTGTGTTAATCAATATATTGTAGGCAAGAGCGGTAATATCTTACTACCTGAAAGCAGCTACCACGTAAAGTGAGGTTCCATCAATAACATTTAGAAAACTTCTGTTAACGTAACATGGTTCAGTATATGTTTTACTTTATAGAGCAGGTAAGCTTGTTAAACTAGTCAAGTGAGAGGACTAAGAGCAATTTCTTCATGATAACTGTTCCCTTTGGGTCACATGGTTATGGGTGGAGTCTCGTTTTAAGAACAGTCCGAGTTATTCAGTTGTGCTGCGGTGTGATCTGTAAAATAGTTCCAACAATGACGGTTACATTTTACGTAGACGGTTGAAAAAGAATACTTAGAATACATGCCAACTGACGGTTTTCACGTGACCTGCATCGTGATGGGCACGCCCAAGGGTGAGTCGCTCGTAGGCAGTTCTTCATTTGCCTATCCAGTGTGTTTCATGTTAGTGTCGTCCCTAGTGTACCTTGAAAACAGTTATGTATTACGCCTAACATATATATGTATAAATGTATATATATATACATGTGTATATTACAAAAGCAGAACTTTAGTAACATAATCATAACCGCATAAATACAAACCCTTCCATGCGCACACTTCTTTTTGTTTGATAACGGATCCTAGTGTGGATTTGACACGTCACGATAAATCGTTCACTAATCAGTGTGTGTCCCTTTCTAAATACTTTATATAAATATATATATATACTCTACGCCGAATGATCGACATCCATGATTTGTCTTCTAACTCTTCTTGTACAATATGAAAATGCTGTAGATGATCGGTGACTAATATATATGTATATATATATTAGTCACCGATCATCTACAGCATTTTCATATTGTAC
>JTDE01005488.1:23063-40849 GCA_014338405.1 Paragonimus skrjabini miyazakii
GTACAATATGAAAATGCTGTAGATGATCGGTGACTAATATATATATACATATATATTAGTCACCGATCATCTACAGCATTTTCATATTGTACAAGAAGAGTTAGAAGACAAATCATGGATGTCGATCATTCGGCGTAGAGTAAGTTTTTAAAAGCGTAACAGATAAGTTAAAAAGTTGAACATCACTTCCACATGACTACAGCATTCATGTTAAAAAGTTTTTAGCCAGCTCTCTCCAAAAAGAAGCACTAAACTAGAAAGACACTCTTGTTGATACCAGTCAGTAGTACGTATCTCTGCCAAGACGACAATATGCATTCCGGTTTATGCTTCCATGAGCCTATCATGTTGACTACTGCTCCACTGATCTCGTGGAGATTATTAAGCTCGCTATGCAATAAACTGATTACTAACGCTTAGCAGCAATTTGCTTAGCACATACTAAACTCCATTCACAGGTGATCATGGCATCTTCACTCAGCTGGAAGTTTTAGTTCTACTCTTTCCAATCGAAAATTCGATTGCAAGTTTTGTTCTCAACAGTGTTCACTAGCGGTTTATTTGCATTACAGGACTGGAGATTGTAATTCGACTCACGTTTTCATGATGTATCCATGTAAATAACTGTGCCGTTGATCGCACATAAGACACGTTGAATTCTTCATGTCTAACTCTTTGATCAAGAGCACTCACAATTTAATCACCAGGTGATTCTTAGAATTTTTTATCTCATGGCTGATTTATATTCCTCTAAAACTATAAACTTGTTGGATAAGACCAGAAAATATCATATAATGAAGTTAAGGTGGATTTTTTTTACCAACAAGCAATAAGGCTCATGGTTCGTTGATGGCATGAAGTTCACCCGGATGCGTTAGTTAATACTTTTGAGAACAGGTTTGAGAGTTACATCTGACTGTGTAGCTTGACCAACTTACGTAGGGTAGCAAATAACTAAGGTCAGTGACTGAATACGTACTGGGGAGATGAAGCAGGGTAACTTTAAAAACCACTAATGATGAAGTGCATCTCGATTTCATAAAGATTGTACATCACCCACAATTGATCGCAGCTGTCGCATTCCCATAGACATTCCAGTCGGCCCATTTCGAACAGCAGAACCACTAGATTCGAATTTCGCTCTCATTAGAGCTCGTCATGAGCGCATATCATCGCCACTGCCGGGACTTGAACTACAGCCATGCTGTTCATGAGGCAACCGTGTTTACCACTGCTCCATTGACCTGACATTAGGCACGACCGAATTGTCATATGTGAACACTCAACCACTTGGTTCTAGTCCTGGCAGTGACGAGTTCTAATGAGAGCGAAACTCGAGTCTAGTGCTTCTTTTCGAAATGGGCCGACTGGATAGTCTGTGGGAGTGCGAAAGCTGCGATCAATTGTGAGTGGTGTTCAGTCTGTATGAAAATCAAAATCCCCTACTACTCATCAGTACATCTTGTTTTCTTGCACAACCATTCTCTCATTTTAAATTAACTTATGTGTTGGACGGAAGACCAACCTGATACATTATTTACTGCAGGAAATGAAAAGGTCTAAATATGGCTGGTTGTGTAACCTCTATACAAGAAGCCCGTACAGCTCTCGGTGTGTTCATGTGGTACGCAGTAAGAAATTTTTCAATTTATTGGAAAGAATCACTGAATTTCTGTCAAGTTTTTGGAAGATTGCTAAATAGATCGTTGCAGTGGGGAAATAGTCGCAAGTTTCAGGTGCTGGAAATAAATTCTTGTGATAGTTTGAAATACGTAATACAATGAGAAATGTACTTAGCTCAAATCCAGAGCTAGCTTCTACACAACGGTAATAATGGAGCACGTCAGCCAACGAAATTGTAATGTAATCAGTCTCTGTACAATGTAATTATTCATTCAGTAAAACAACAATAGCATATAGTGTTCCGTTATGATTTACAATCATCACATCCGTCGCAGTTCAAATGAACGTCTGGGTAGTAGTGATGACGTTGTTTCTTCTTCACACGTTCAGAAATTCTTGTCTGCGCCGGCTCAATTGCAGGAACTTTTCAAGTAACCAAATTCGAATCTGGAACATACTCAGAAACAGCATTTTCAAACTCGGAAGATTCAACAAACAACGAAAGAAAGGCCTTTGAAATCGTCATACACTTGAGACCGATAATAGGCAGGTCAGAATTAATAACCAAGTACGAACAATTATAGGTAATGGACTGCACATCTGTGAGTGAAAGTTCGCAGTCGCCAACAATAGATAAAATAGGTTCAGTAGTACCCTTAACAGAAATATTAACAGGTTTCAAAATAACAAAAGGTTCTAGCCGCTCCATGCAGGCGGCAGGAATAAAAGATTTAAAATTATCAGTGTCAGCAATGGAAAAATGTTCGGGACCACTGTTAACAATAGAAGATTTTACTATGTGGTGCGTACAACCACGAGAATTAGTAGAAGTCACAGTAAAAGCAATGAACTGCAAGTCAGATGGAACACTTTGCTCATCTAAAGAAGTCTGGACAAAACACGTCTTCGAACAACAACAGACGGCTGAAATGTGACCGATTTCGCCACAATCATAACATTTGGAATTGCGAACTGGACACGTAAGTCGAGAATGTTTATGACCACATGACTTACAGTTTTCAAGATGCTGGACAGAATTAAGAGTACAATGATATGGTTCAACTGCCGTACCTCTCTGACAGTTTACCTTTTCGAACTACCGCTAGTGTTGGTTTGCCTGCTTCTCAACGCTGTTGGCGTTATGTTCTTCATTTACCTCGCCTTGTACATCCTGGAATTATCCACAGACAGCTCTGGCTGATTGGAAAGAAGCTTTCTGTAGAAGTAACAACTTTTGTTGAAGACTTGGGGAATTACTTCCCGCAATCAGTCGATCTCTTAGCTGACTCTGAAGTTGACCATCGAAATTATACTTTGCTGTTTGAGTTTGAGTTATTGAAGTTTGAAGAATAGATGCACAGACTTCATGAGTTTCTTTTCTGATTGAAGTATGGAAGTTCGCTCTTTCCGCAGCTTTCAAGTTGATGGGCTGAACATGCCTCAGTAGTAGATGTTTCAAAGCATCGTACGGAAATGAAGAAGGCAAATCGGGAAACGCCAGGATTTTAATTAATGCATATGCATCTTTGCTGATGACCGTGAGGAAATGCGGCGTTTTCTTCTCCTCTGTCATATCATTACCAGTAATACACCAAAGTTCAAGGCGTTCCAGGTAATCTTCCATTTCTCGTGAACTTGAGTGGACGTTCAGACTTTCCATATTGCAGAAATTCATTGTAGGAAATATAATGACCAAGACGCCAATTGCGATAGTTTGGAATACGTAATAATAATGACAAATGTATTTAGCTCAAACCCAGCGCTAGCTTCTACACAGTAGTAATAATGCAGCACGTCGGACAGAGGAATTGTATTGCAATCAGTATCTGTACAATGTAATGATTCATGCAGTAACACAATAATAGCATATAGTGTTCCGTTGTGCTTAATAATCATCACAATTCTTTTATACTTTTTTTGTTATTTAAGACATTTATTCAGCTTGAATCATTATATTCCAAAAAGTGACGTATTGCCTGCAACAGATAAAGTAGTTGTTAGTAGACTGTTAATTATTTTGGAACTTGTACATCAGTTGCTTTATCTTAGCTATTATGGTTGCTACAATGTGTAGAAGAGGATTAGATGAATTACCTTTTGTCGTTTTCCATCTGATATTTTCCAGCTAATTATCACCCACCTCGTTATGTTAACTGTTCGTAACCTTTAAGTTTGAGTGTACACACTAGCTTACTAGCAGACAGTCTCATCTTCTTATGGAATCCTTGCACACAAAGTGCGTTCAGAATGCATATCTGTAGTCTAGACTGTTAGATGATCGACGCATTTGGTACGCCACATATGCATTGTCCACTTAATTGGGTAATCGATTGCTCATACGTGGGAAACATGAAAATTTGCAACATCAATCACATGCTGGGAGAATACGTGAACCTTGATAGTGTAAGCATCTTTCCAAGGATCGTGGAGTATAGTATCGTAGTTACTTAGTTCACTTGTTCCATACACACAAAACGGCAGTTACAATAGTATAGCATCAACTAAAGTTATATTCCTATAACCCTCAAGCATTTCTGCTGGCTGATTGGATACTTAATTTGCATACGCTGAGCATCACCTCTAATATATTCATCGCACCTTTCAAGTCAGAAGGACTTCCTGGCCAGCCCCTGTCAGAAAAATACTGTTTCTAGAGCCCGTCAGTAGTGTATACCATTGTCAGGACTGGAACTTGTACTCGGTTCATTTTCCTTTGATTTAACTGTGTAGGTCATTGTGCCGTTAACTTCGTAGGTCATACGATTGAACCATCACATGTAAACATTCGGCTACAATCAACCAATAGTGTTTGTCAGACTTTAAATAACAAGCATTTCCTAATTCTTAGGACTCTTGTTTCACAGTGGATTTATATTCCTTTGAAATGATGGATTTACGATAGAGACTACACCGACTTGCCGAACGGATACTGAAAACTAGCAAATTTACAGCAAGCGATAATATTTAATGATACTCGTGAAAATGTCTCATTCGTATACAAGTTTCTTCCAGAAATATAACTGAACTTGAGTGTATTAAATAATGACAACTCAAATATGGCTCAAAGTAGTCCAAAATTATAAATAATTTTGTCGAATGAAATAGCATCGATTTGTATGAAACGTGTATGGGACAAACTAACCGGTTTTGCTGCAATCTGAACGTGATCTAATCCGACAAGTTTCCAAGATAGAACTGTTAAAAGGTATTCGGATTACAAAAGAAGAACGTAACAAACTTAATCATGACCGCATAAATACAGATTCTTCTTCGCGCACATAAGCAATGTACGAACGCGTTGTGCACGTGAAATATATTGTCTTTACCGTAAGGCTTTGACGCTGAAGCTCGGTTTATCTGCGGAGTGGTTTACAGAACGACAGCATTCGCTCAATTCGGTGACTCAGTGAGCCTGGTGGCAGTAAGTGCTGTATACAGTTGCATGTTTTTAATACGTACATTATGTATCAAACAATAGTTGGGAAACATAGTCCCTATGAGTAAATAAGACACCGTATTCCTGGTATTCTAGGCTTCTCTAAAGAACTGTGTGGAACAAGGACCGATGTGACTTTCATGCGAAGTGTAATATTACTCGTAGATTTTCAGTGTGGTAGACGTATTATGGAAATTACCTATCTTAATAAATTCGGTCGTCGATAACCACATGATTAGGTGGCTGGACGACTTGACATACAGTGGTTAGCTCAATCGTTGGGAGAAAAAACGCATAACACACTAGTCATGTAATCAGGGTCCTACCGCGCAAATGGATTGTACTTGCCTACGCAATCATCAATAACTAGGTGAGCTCAATCAACTTTCGCAAGCTTTGAATGTTAACATTCAACAAGAACTGTCAGATAAAGGGCACATAACATTTCCGGAGGATTGCATTTTCACCGTACAAAACTATAAGCAGTTTGTGATAACATCAACTGTAAATACCCTTTTTAAAGAAGGCCGGTCATTTCAAGGATCCTATTTCAACCCACGCCACTTCCATAGTAAAAATAGCAAGTATGAAATGCTGTGTTCAAAGTATAATTTTAAAGGATAACAGTAATCATCACTGTAAAATTCGCACCAAAGTTTAGTCGTGAATGAAAATATACTGTTTCCCAACCTCGTTGATTCCTCGCCTAAGATTTCTGTTTAACTTCACTTTACGAGGAGTGCCATTGAAGCAGTTCTTTCCGTAATTTCTCAAAATCTTTTCGACCAACTCGGAGACCTGCTTAGTGAACTCGTCTTCTGGGATGAAACAAAGGAAGGCGCCACACAACCTTAGGGTCTCCTCATTCAAATTAAAGCCCCAAAGTTGGTGGAATGGGACGAGGTCATATTTGGATTCATTGCACAACGCTCTAACCCAAAAGTTCATCTTTAGATCCTCAGAATTCAGAGGCTCCTTTGTACTCAGTACCAAAGGAAGAACGTTGCCTACCAGTGATTCATTGAATAGTCTGGCCAAGTAATTGTAGTAATTCACGCCTACTCCCCGGTATGACCCGTTCTTCCAAGTGTTCACCATGTCGTTTAAATCATTTGGACTAGATCCCGGCATGTAGGGCTGTTCAAAAGCAGGAAGTCCGAGTAAATGGTGATGAACTACCGGAATGTATATGTTGTTAGTTACTTCGGCTCCGTCCATAAGCGTCATTTTCCAGACCTGTAAATTGTGGCCAATCTCGTGAGGATATCCGATACACTCTCCCTTTTTCAAAGTATCCACAGTATTGAACGCATTTCCCCAACTATTGTGACCCATCCACGGATAACCTGAATGTCCCCAACCGAAGGCAATTTGTTGGTCTGTGACAAAAACTTGGGCACGAGAGGTGGTGTAATCGGAACCGCGATAATTGTGCATGATTTTTATAATATTGTCAAAGTAGGTAGTGGACCAGGTAAGAGTCTCTCTGTTTGTATTAACACCTATGTCGGTTTGCACCATACTTATCATCTGATCACCCACAATCATCATGTATGGAGTACTGCGGTAGCGTTGGCGTTCGGTGTCCCACTTCCGCACTGATTCCTGGTTTCGTACATCAAACCAGGCGTAACGGTACACATTTTCAAAGCGTATAGTGATGTTTACTTTAGACAGCGTTTGCACCACGATTGGACCACCGAACGGCGAGGCCATCTGACCTTCCATCTTCATATCTTCCACAGTCGTGACAACTGGCCAACGGTTATGCTGGTCATGTTCCTCTACATTGTCAATCTGCGGATTGATACGAATGCGAAAACCATGCAGATTTGGTGTAGACACATGCAATACTTGATAGTGGAATGCCTCACCAGGCTTCGCATAGCCAGCCATCGGGAAAAAGCTGCCCGCGACATCGATATTAAACGTTACATTGTAGGATGACGGCTTCAGATTAGGACTGACATCTCCCGGATTGCGGGTTGCGCCGGGGGCGCAAACGATTCTCGCACCACGTTGCATAAACAATATTCTGTTGTAGTTCCAAAACGCGCGAGCTGTCTCGGGATCCTTCTTCAGTGGATGCCTGTCACAAATAGCATGGTACTCGAAGTACTTGCTATACGTGTTAATCAACTTACGAACTACCTGTTGGACCTCATCGCTTTCGACCTCACCAGCCGTATACCTACCGATCACGTCGTTCTTTCTAAAGTAGTTCCAACTCCTGGACGCCAATTCCATGCGAGAGGCCAGCGTTTTAGTATCAGCTGTTCTGCCAGACTTCGTTGCGTCGTCTGCTTCTTCCGGAAGTTTGGGTACATATCCGTCTTGAATTTTATCACCAAACGCCCGCAGTTCACCCATCACTAAACCTTGAGTCGGCCTTTCAAAACTGATATTGTCGGGCATGATTATGATGTATTGGGCTGTAATCGGACCTGGCAGGACAATCTCCTCGCCTTTTCTGGTGAATACCAAACCAGCTTTGATCAATTTCCACGGGTAGTGTTGGCTCATATCACAGGCTGTTGTAAATTTGGGCCACACGTAAACTGAGAAGTTCTGCTTCAGACCTTGCTTGTCTGTAATTGGAGCAAATAAACGTACGGTAACTCAACGTACTTACGCAACACTGCAGTCAGTATCAATGAATACAAAGACAATACACACGATAGAAAGACAGCATTTGAACGTTATTCAAGTGAAGATATGTTCCCGATACTCTTCACCATTCTGTGCAGATAAAATGAGCGTGAATCTTGGCCACCTGGCCGGTAAGCTGTAAAATCGATTGATTGTTTGGCTTCATCATGGACCACTGGGCTAAGTTAGCAGATATGAGAAGATACGTATTGGTGATTGCTAGCCGACTTTCTGTCTCACGTGATGGCTTGTCAAGCTGCAATCATTCAAAGCATCAATGGTGGTAGTTACTCGTAATGTAGAATTTAAACGTGAACACAAATGAAGCGTTCCCAAGTAGCACTTCTAGGTACTTCAATAGGTAATAGTACTAATCGCCAGATAACTTTAGTTAGGTCAGTGTGAACAGATATTACGAACTGCAGTCAACTGCATCTATCACATAAGTTACACACATATAAGTAAGAAGGAAAACACATATGAGAGACCAACACATTTAAGAATACGATTACTTACAAAACGACCGCTGGTTCTGTGCGTGAACATGGATGCTGATAAGCTGGTAAACATCTCTCAAGTCAACAGCAATGAAGGGCATTTTGTCCGTCAAAGGGCTGATTGTACTCTTGTACTTGCCATCAACAAGACACTCTGCCCACTTTGCATTAGCGATCACCGGTTTCTTTAAAGCAACATTGTTCCACTCTGGACCGGCTGGAGTGGAATAAGAAGTAAATCTTTAAAGAAGGAACAGATAACAAACATATGGAAACCAAAAGGAGACCATTTTCGATTTCAAGCTTTCATTAGATAAGTGCGGTTAAAAGTGCACGCCATATCCCAAGGAATTAACTAAGGCAATGTGACCGACAACAAATGGTCACTTACTATCACAACGAACTGACCCCAATAACCGAAATATTAAACTAAAACAAGCTTCAATGTTAGTTGCATTCTTGACGAAGACGTTTAGTGTTGACCGACTACAATGACTTACCGTGTGTAAGTGTGAGGCGTAGAATCAACTGCACGGTTAAAACTAGTGCGCTGGTCATAATTTCGAATGTGGTCTTTATTTCCCTCTGTTCCCGTACGATCCAGTGAATGTACGTTTAGATATATATATGTTGTTCTAATTCAACAAAACGTTCCTAACAGCCAACCTAAGTTTGGTCAGTATACATATTATGTCAATCCACCTCTCCCCTTCGGTGTTCTCCCACTGATTAAATTGCCATAGTTGTCAGATAAAATGTTGTCATTGTATAATGCCAATATGAGCAAGTATTTCTCTCCACCATCACTGACGTCTTAATTTGACAAATTAACGTGGGCTCTTAATCTCAAGTAGAACACGCTAACAATTCAACTTGACTGTAGTGTTTGCTTTGTCTCTGACAAACATTCATTCTAATGTGGTTGTCGTCTAATCTACAAGAAGACAAAGCCAATCAGCAAATGACCCCAATTGTCTTGAGATGCCTGTTAATTGTGCTGAAATAACTTATTTTCACACTGTTGTTCGTCTTAATAAAAGCGCAAATCATTGGTTTGTCAATTTTCCATAAGCAAATCGCGTGCGTTAGAGCACCTGCATTACTTTCTGTATTAAAAAGTTTAGACAAAATGGAACAGCTTAATACTAATTTTCAGCCAATTAACCGAAATCTCTTCCATATCTCAAAACGAGACAGTGCGATTAACTGTATTGTTGTATACTGTTGTCATTTCTAAACTGTAGTCTTATTACGAAGGTTCCTTCTGTGTGCCTTGATGTCGAATTTAGGTAGCCATTGAGGGACCAATGTATTTAACGTACCAGACTCATTGGAAAATGGCTGTTTCATTACTACATGGAACGGATCCGTCACGGAACATGGGGGAAGCGAAGGAGATTGCGTGACTTTCTATTGCACTTTAAAAGTCGGAGAATTCGGAAGAAAACCATTTTTATGACATTTGAAATGAACATTATGCTCCTATTTTTGAACCGTGACCATCACTATTGTGATCTAATATAAACTCAACAAAGTTTGGGCTAAAACAGAACTCTTCTTAAGAGATCGGTCAAACTCTTAGATGAATGTGACAGCATTTCCAGTATGGTAGTAAAATTATTGAAACAAGTCTGCCAGTCTTCCTTTCATTTGGCACATTGGTTGAATTACTCGCATTGCAGTTTTGACATCAATCCTCAGGAATCACAAACTGTTCCATTGAGTATCTAGTGATCTGGCATCTCCCTGGTCATATACTTTTCTGGTTAAAAACGGAAAAGTTATCAAACAGGCGCAATTTGCGTAGTCAGTCAGACATATCAAAAAGTATGATCAGCGTGCCACCTATGCCAATAATTTTGTGTTAGTCAATATCGCACTCATTGAGGTGCACGGAACCAGTAAGTTGGCAAGAAAAAGAAACAGCCTTCAACGAGCAGATGATAATGAGTACCTCACCGCGAACTATCTTCAGTGTGCTTTCAGACTAGCGCAAGTACATGTGCGTGATAGGATGCATAGTAATTGGTCCTGACAGAGAGCATTAGATGCCGGCTATCCAAAATGGGGGATTGCCGATTTCACAAGAAATTCCATCCTCAGGTTATTGATCGCTCGCTGAAACGTTTAAAAATTATTCGGTATTGTGGAAATCTTAAAAGTAAAGCAGCAAAATAATGCACATTTTTGTATAAATTTATACGGGTCACGGTGAGAATCCAGCAGTATTGTAACAGTAATTTATCTGATCAGCGAACTAAAAACAATCTCTCTCACACTCACTCATATTGAGCTTTTTTGATGTAAAAAGTCGGGGTTGTTCAGTGAAACAGGATAGAATATTGTCCATGAAGGATGATATTTTACATGAGTTTAGTCGATCCTTGAATTCACTGCGGATTGGTCAGCTTCTGGATACTTATCACCTATCCTGTCAACGGCACCAATTTTGCCAGTCAAAAATCAATTTAAGAGACTGGAAAATGCTTAAAAATTTTCACAGAGATCGTTAGGAAGAGTTACACCAGTATCCATTAAGACAGCTGACTGCCAATTTGTGTTCCATGATGACACTTAGAACAGTCCAGTTCTAATAACTGGTTAGCCTGTTGAATATTCCTTTCTGTAGGCAGAGCTGTGTGAGCGCATAGTTCATTCCACACATCCTCTACCTCGCGGATTCATTTTTAGTTAAGGAAAAGTGTGCTGGTATATTAACGAATGGTTTCTCTAAAATTGTGTTGAACGTCTGCAAACGAGGTTATTTCAGACCGATTAATGATTGGAAAACCCCGTCGATTGTAGCTACTTGCGTAGTGTAGGCTGAAAATTCACAGAAAGAAGTCTCAACAGCCCAGTATAGAGTCGTTCATCTCCAGTGAACTCGTCGTTTTCTCAATGCTGCCACAGTAGCTTGAGGTAGGATGGGTCATATCCGAAACGTGGATTGGAAACCCAGAGGCTTTCTCTGAATGGTTGAGTAAGCAGCCCACAATGACGAAATCGACCCTATCTACATATTGCAGACTACACCGGCAAACCAAAATATAAACGAAAATACAAGCTGTGTGCATTCAAAATTCAGATTTAAGAAATTATCCTTGTAAATAGAGGGAGCAATCGGTCCTTAGTTCCGAAAAATGTACATGACTGTATGCCACCATACGTCGCCCTGGAACGTACCAATGAAAAAATCCACGACATCGCTTGTCAACGACGTCCACTAAGCGACGAATCAACCTTACTGGTTTAACCGCGGAAGCAGACTGTGTTCTTCTTCAGTTCCCAACTTTTTTCTCCCAGCAAATATATCTATTCTGTGCTAGAAGACCATTGGAACATCGAATTCCTGCGTGTCACTGCAGTGGCTTGCGTCAACGGTTGTCGTCATACTGACAGACAAGGGGAATCGAGGGACGCTTGTTCATGAGGTTTATCGACATGATAGAGTTTCAGGTCTGCCGTAACTACATGGCTACCTTGGAACACACCTCTTCACATCAAGCTTTCGTAGCCGCTACGATCTGCTTGAAGTGCTCGTTAGGTTCTCTCACCTGACTCAAACTAGGCATGTGTTACCAAAAACTCCAGGTAAGAGTTCTTTACACTCTCCCCGCTTGAGTGCCAGTTAATGATCTTGCTTTTGCTAGTGTATGACCTTTGGCAAATGAAAAAACATAACGGGCATGCAATACAGGTGGTTGCTGCAACATGAATGACAATGCTGTCCAAGGCTGAGAAGCACAGGGATGTCTACATGTAACACAGTGCCTCTTCCTGTGTTGAAATGCGGTGCTCGAAATACTGAAACCATGAGATGCGCACAGCTGCAGTAGTTTTTTGCCATTGCCACCGCGTTGTGAACGGACACCAAACGTACCAATGAGTCGTGTTTCAGCTGAAGACAGATGATCAAGTTGAGCATTCAAACCCCCAGCCAGTATGACCTTGTTAAAGCGTTTAGTCTGCCTCAGAAGGTCAACAAATGCATCCTAGAGAGCATCTTTGGTGGCATCCGAACTGCTGTACGCTGAAGCGTGTACCGAGATAATGAATGCGCAACTATTTTTGATTTGCGCTGTACTGACTTTGACAGCAACTGAGTTACCGTTCGTTGGAATCCAATCGGGTAAACATTGTTCTTTTTGTGAAACCCAGTGCGGTTCTCACCCCAAGTCCACCACAAGATTCAAATTCAGTATCACCAGCAACCCTGAGAGAGAATCGCTTGAATCAAAAGTGATCTATAGGTGAGCTCAAGTGGATAACGGTGCTGAAATCGTAGACTTGCGTGTCCGACATGCAATATACACCAAGTCCCGGACTTGAGAGAATACTTGGCATAGCAGCTTGTTGACCGACATGTCGGAGAGTGTGGACATTGAAGGCACCAACGCTTACCAGTTGTTTTGGTCTCAGATTCACTGACTAAAAATTCTGACCCGCGAGACAACAAAATACAGAGGTTTCTTGAGGGACCCTACTCGGAGCCAATGACTAAGCAGTCTAACTCAACTAATAGTGAGGGGTTCGCCTAACTCGAGGGCGTAGAGAATAGGACATTAATGTACTTGAACTAAAAGCCAGAGCCTGAATATGGATCCAATCGAATAGCAGTCAAATGAAAAGGCACTAAGACAATAATTACATTCAAATGGGCGTTTATGTTCGCGGTGGAAAGTTTTGTCCAAAATACGTAAATTCAAACATCAATTTAACCCTAGTACAAAATAGTTTCTAGACATACGCGACACACACGAGGGTCGAAGTGGGAAGTACAGCTCAGAAAAGGATAAGCGTTACCGATGAGCTGTTATAAGAGTACTTCCTCCCGAAGTGGGCTAGCCGAAAGGCCTGTCTGGATGTAAAGACTGCAATGGAACGTACGTGGTGTGTGATTTAAAATAATGTAAATCTCTGAAGGTCACTCCTCACAAATATTTATATCGTGACCATTTTAAGTAGGAATATTCGTTGATCACAGCCTTAAGAAGGCGGAGGATATCTAACCTTCCTGAAGGATCTGCAGAATGGCGCGAAAGTGGTTGCGTCAAGAATGAGCCCAGAAAGAAGGTTACCCTAAGGACCCTTATGAATTACGTATCTAGGGTTCGACCAGATATGACGCATGGAGATTTTACTAATTTCAAGTTGGCTAGTAAAAATGAATCCTTGTAGGCTAGAACCGCCAGCCGCCGGAAGACAACTGTGCAGTCTAAAGCTGATTCATTTGGAATAGAAACGGATGTCTGGTTTTATACCGCCGCTATCCCAGTTTTACCAAATAAAAGATATAGGAATCTAGGGAACAGAATTTAAAAAACAGGTTGCTCGACAGCCTACACCGCTGTTGAGAACCCATGTGCATCTGTTCTGGGTGGTGAATCGGATTAATACTGTTCAAGTAGTATATGTCACACGGAAAGTAGTTTCAGCAACCACAATCAACAAACACCAGTCTGGTGGTACGTAGCTGAAGGACCTATGAGAGATGGTGGAACAAATTACATTGCACGCTGCTTCATTGGAAGCAAACGTTTTGAAAGGAACAGACGTTTAAAGCATGGGAGCATCTAAGAGTAGACAAAACACATCACCATTCTTTCTTGTATTACCGAGGCCAGTGACAGCATAATTGTTTGATATATCAAACAGGTTTGAATAATGACAAAAGAGGTATGAGATGGCTGGACGAAGCAGTTTCTCTGTTACAGCAAGGATAATTTGAAAAGATTTATTCAAAGGCGATGACGGTTGGGGCAGTTGAGTGATACGTTTCACCAGCTGGAGCCCGGATCGACTACGCTGTGTACATCAGTATTCATGTTATAAAACACCATTTGGTGCTGGACATGAAAACCTGCCAAAATATTGATCAGTCATTTCTCTTGCATACGTCTGAGATTGTGGTTTATTTCAACTTATAGGAGATGGACATTAAACATGGACATTTGCATCAAACTGGCTGTGACAGGGCTTCTGTCAACCCATTGTAAATCTGTAACATAATATGCCGTGAATGCCTAATGGAGATGTCGAATATCCCCAAGTCAGCTTAGTTGTTCATAACTGATGATGACATGAATTGAATAACTTGCTTGGATGTGAAACATCTTTAGTGATAAAGAGGTTCAGCCCATATGCGGATCGAAATATACCGGTACTCCTCGACGGGAAATTGGAAAAAACAATTCAGCAGTATGCTGTACAAAGGCGTGATTGAAATTCATCTGTTTCGTTGGTGAAGAAGTCTAGACAAAATCTCGGTTCGACACATGAAAAGAGTAACACAGAATGAATTAAGTACTTGGTATTTAATATACTATTCTCTGTGAGGCACAAACGTTAATTCCAATATCGTCGATTCAGGCGGACGGTCTTAGGAGATGGCGGCGGGAATGATTGAAATTTAACGAGTTTATTATTGACGGAAATTACAACAAAACGTTTCCTCAAGTTTAATGTGAATTCACCAGAAGCTTGAATTGTCCAACAGAAAAAGCGTTCACCATGAAACAGCCACAAATCAACTCGCGTGGTGGCTACCAACCTACTGGACGCGAGCTCACTAAAATAACCAGGTCCATTTAAAACATTGAACTATTTGAATAGAATAGTCAGATAACACGAATTACGATATGAATTCATCTCTCACAATTCATCCAATTGTGAACATGTGATTGGCATGAAAGCAAAGCCGATATAACCTAAACAAAACGATTGAACGTACGCATCGTGATTGGTACTCACGGTGAACAAAGGTTGACATTCAGTTGATTTTGTACACAGAGAACCGACTGTGGACGGCAGATCAACAATGATTCGATATACTTGGGAATTTATGAGCTGTGAGCGTTCATCAAGACCTTAAACGAATATGCGATATTGACAGTGTGACCTGTGATCGATAAGTGCCTTGTAATGTATAAAGCGGTGTTCTGTCCTCATTGAGTGTCACTCATTGGCGGGTGTTTCAGTGCAACTCTCACCCCTTTTGGAATATGCCTCTTGGCTCTGGTTTTGAGCGCTTTTTCTGTCCTACCAGTATGCGTGCTTCTGCAACTGCAGGAAAATTGATAGACTTAATGACTGGCTTTTTGATTGTGGGTAACCTAGTCGTTTGTGACAACAGGGCAAGCTTCGCTGTATTACACACATGTTTTAACTCGGCGCTGATGAACTTTCCAAAGGTGTTTATCGGACTGTCATCTTTGAAAAGGAGTTTGATTCATACAGATCTTTCAGGTACTTCCGCGGTTGCATTTTTCACAGGAGTAAATTTGCTCCAGTTCCGAATGAACCGTTCTGGGAAATTGTTAGCACGAAGCGTTTCATACAACACTGTTTTTTCGGCTTGTAATCTATCCTGGGAGCATATTCTCGACGCTGTGTAAGACAGTGTACGAACTAGTGACCTTTCGTATGCAACCGGAGCAAAACTCATGAAATTCATGTGCTGTTCCGTCCACGTTCGTTTACAGTACACTGACTGTTCGACAGATTGGTCTGAACGACGTCTAACCGAGATGTTCAAGAAGGGCAAACTGTTCTCACTTTCGTACTCAGCCATGACTGAAGGATTTGAGTGAACTGAGTTAAAAGCTTGAATCGCTCTTTCTATTTGTTCCTTGTCTTGTTCATTCAAGAACACATCGCCAGCATATCTTTTGTGGGGGTTCAGTTCGTCCATAACTGGAAATAGTGCCTGTTCAACTTTGGCCAAGAACGCATCGGCTAAAACAGGGCTGAGTGGCCTCCCCATGGATTGGCCATCTATCAGCTGAAAGCCCTCACACAAGTAATAGAATATCACATTTTCCGTGTGCAGTTAAAGTAAACGTTTTAACTGGTCAGCAGAGATTAGAAGACAAATGGAGGTGGATAAAACGAATTCATATATAAAATCTATCGTTCCGCATAGTGGTATGTTTATAAAAAGAGGAATTAACATCAATAGAACACATCGTGTCTGGCAATGTTCAGGTTTTCAATATATGACACTGATCGTAGAATCTTTCAAAGTAAGCACACGCAGTTTTTGTCAGATAGGTTTAGAAATGTCAAGGAGCCATTTTGCTAGCTGACAGTAACCAGAATCATTCATTGCCAAATGGACTGCATGGGGATACCCGATTTGTTGGTCTTAGGAGTCTTGGTATCTACAAGTTTTAATGTGATATTGTCGTTCATTGATGAAACCATGCAATGAAGGTATCTGTAACCCACAGGATATCTGTTTCTCTGCTAACAGAACATGGTCAGGTTTGTTTACAAATCTGAATTTGCTAGAATCCGTCGGAAATTCTTCCAACCAGTTCGTGTATTCTTGGCGGTTTGTCACCACGGCACCGGTCCCTCTTTCTAGCTTCAGATTTATAATATGTTCATTTTTCTTCACCTGTCGATGAGATTCCAGGTGCCCACCAGTTAGACAGCACTTCTGTTTTGTTGGAGACAGTTGGAAGTTGTATGACATATCAACGAACCTGGCCTTCAGCCAATTGTCATTGACCGAAATTCAATGAATTTATTATTGAGGAAAATTACAATAAATAGCTTCCTTAAGTTTAATGTGAATTCATCAGATACTTAAATTTTCTAGCGGAAAAAGCATGAAGCATGAAATAGCCACGAAACAAATCGCAAATTGGCCACCAATCTACTGGACATGAGCTCAGTTAAATAATCACGTCTAGATAGAGTTGAATATGTGCGTCAAGAGATATCAGAAAAGAGGGACTTAGTTACTACACAGTGACAGTAATAAACAGCAGTAAAGCGAAGACAGATTCCCCGCGTTCAGTCACGGCACCAAAATTTATCACAATTATGTACTGTACGCAACGAAAGGCATGTGAAAGGAAAAATCAGAACCGACAAAGAATGGCTGAACATATGCCCAAGTGGTTGGTGCGCGCCATGATGCAACAGGCAATGGCAACAGAACGAGTGAGACAAAATCCGAACTCATCCATAGCAAAGCACATCATGGAAACAGGTCACGTTGTTGACCCCGCCAATTCGTTTCATGTGTTGTTGCGTAATCCGAATCCGAAGTTGCTTGCCTTCTCCAAAGCTATGCTAATCAATACTCGCCGTCCGGTCCTGTGTGTGCATAAACTGTTGACTCATGCAGTTTGTCTGCTCTGGAACTGATAACAGTTCTTGTTTTGTGTAAACCCAATTGTTGATTGTTTCTATTGTTGTCGCTATCCGCATGTCCAATATATCCCAATGTTTTACGTTCGTGACTGAAGAGAGTAAACGAAATGTTAACATAATACTGAAGCGAGAGATTTCAGTCAACAGTTTCTGTCTGGTTTGAGTCATGAGACTTAGTTACATAACATTTACCACGTGAGTTGTACGAAATCTGCGGGAGATACGTCACATCTACGCAATCATCCTGTTCTGGGTTTGCGCACAAGGCCATGGAAGGTTCAACGTTTTGACTAGCCGTTTTTGAGCGCATAGTGGTGGTGAGTATAGGCGAATTGCAATCGCCTCTGCAATTGATAACATACGACCTTTGACCTGTTTCGATTGTATCCCGCATATTCGGTAGATTGGTCTGAACGATT
>JTDE01005489.1:0-11176 GCA_014338405.1 Paragonimus skrjabini miyazakii
AGTAATCTTAGTTTGTTTTTTGATATTTACTGTAATTCTCAAGAGTGGTGCTGCACCCTATTTTCACTGAATGCCTTTCAGATCAACAGATGCTCGCTTGATATTGAACAAGAATAACGGACTGGATCCGGGACCCTTGGGCTTCAGCTTCGAACCCGTGTATCAATCGCTGAATCGCTGAATCATCTTCTGCCTGCATATGTCGTTGTTACCGGAAGTTGACTGTGGTAACAGCGGATATCAATACAGCGATTTCCGTGATTTGTTCACGGGTTCGAGGTTGGAGTCCCAAGTAACGCGGATCCAGTCAGTTTGTCCGTTCCGCTGTCAGCGGTGTTCTGTTGACCTAAAAGACAGTCATTGAAAACAGGGTGTAGCACCGCTCTTTGGGGTTACAGGAATTACCGAGAGCAGAGTAGATTACTATTCGGCAATTATCCGTTTCACGGTATTCGCCTTCAAAGCCGTTCAAAAAACAAAACGGTACTTTTGGCGCGAATCCTCGTTTTTAAATATTTTTGAAATTTTAAAGTCGACAAAGTGCTCAAAGTACATCAATTGGAAATATGCGGCGTTGATGAAAAAAATGAACTACATCGATTAAGTCTCAAAAGTATTGGTGTGGTGATGAAAAATATTCCCACCATTTTCGCGAAAATAAGCCGTTATTTGCATTAGCTCACTTTTTAAGCATTGTAATTGTGATCATTGCCATTCTCAAGATGAAATACACCATCTTATAGTCTGAGAGAGTGCTTCATATCGCGGCGTTTACCAGATATGGTCGAAATGGAAATATACGACCATACAGTGTTGGTATTTCATTCCAACAAGAATACTAACACATTTGATAGTGAAACAGGTATGACAACATTTCCAGCTGCATTTCCTATACGATATTTATACTATTTCTTTTTGTTTGCAAGATTTCAGGTAGATACTGGTCGATGAAACGTTGCTCTTAGAAAGCGTTGTAAATGACGCTATCATGTGGTTGTTTCCATCTTAGGTGTATATGGAACGGCGTAAGAAAAGAGTATCATGTCCCACTCGAGAGTCTTCAGAAGTAAATTCCACTCACTCAACTGCATGGTTTCCAACTAGATTGGTGTCGCGTGGCGTTCATGCGGAACAATATGCGGAAGCAAATTCAATCAAGCTGGATGCCGATCACCGGGAGATATACCTCTCAGGCAGACACCCTATGATGTTTAGAACGCCAAATATCTATCGCGGTGCGGAAGAATATTCCAGTCGATATGACAGTCAACGGAATCAAAGATGATGATTACCATGTACCCCAAACGCTTCAAATACAGGTTTTCCATCACTTCCCGCATGTGTTTGTTCTCCAAATTGTTCATGGTAAAAATGGTTCGTAAGGAGCATCTACTAGTGTGAACATATACTGCATACCCAAACGTTATACATAGCTTAAATGAATGAGGTTGAAGCACCTACAAGTGTGAATGTATACTCAGACGTTTTTCACAGCTTAAGTGAATGAGGTTGAAGCATCTACTAGTGTGAACCTACAATGCATACCCAGACATTTTTCATAGCTTAAGTGATTCAGGTAGACCTAACCCCTAGTGTGAACGCATACTGCATGCTGAGACGTTGTTGATAGCCTAATTCAATCGGGTGGAGCAGCTTTGGCTGTGTGTGAACGTATACTGCATACCCAGACGTCATTCATGTTTTAGGTGAATCAGATTGGAATAGCCCCTAGTGTAAACGCATACTCAGGCGTTGTTGATAGCCTAAGTCAATCGGGTAGAGCAGCTGCTAGTGTGAACCAATACTGTAGACCCAGACGTTATTCATAGCTTAAGTGAATCAGCTTGAAGCATCCACCATTGTGAACCTGCAGGGCATACTTAGTTTGGAATAGCCCTTAGTGTGAGCGCATTCTGCATACCGAGGCGTTGTTGATAATCTAGGTCAATCGGGTGGAGCATCTGCTATTGTGAACCTACAATGCATGCCCAGACGTTCTTCATACTTCAAGTAAATCAGGTTGGAATAGCCCCTAGTGTGAACGCATATTGCATGCTAAGACGTTTTTGATAGCCTAAGTCAATCGGGTGGAGCAGCTATTAGTGTGAACATATACTACAAACTCAGACGTTCTTCACTGCTTCAGTGAATCAGATTGGAATAGCCCCTAATGAGAACGCATGCTATATTCTGAGACGTTAATAGCCTAAGTCAACCGGGTGGAGCAGCTATTAATGTGAACGAATACTGCAGTCGGAAGCGTTTCTCATAGATTAAGTCAATTAGGTTGAAGCAGCTACTAGTTTGATTGCATGCTACATACACAGACCTTTATGGGCCAGGTCAGCGGGACCAAGCCAGCGATTTAATTCTCTGAATAGATCAGAATCAGCAATGGTTAATGATGAATTAAGGTATAATGTATTACGTACAACTCTTATGTGTGATATAAAGTGGAGAACAGTTAGACGAGTTGTTTCGCGGGATTGCCCTTCCCGGGTATGACTACGAATTGGTACTTGGCGAACAGCCAGGTTCCTACATTGGCGATAGACTGAAAGTGTAATATATATGCTGCAACCGGCTTCCTCGGACATGTCTTCAATATTTTCCGTTAATACAATTCATTAACCTTGGGAGAAGTTGATGTGGGGAACTAAAGGGTGAAGATAGGCAGTCGATAAACTGAGAAACCTACTGATAACTGCTGATACTGAAACCTAGCGGTAGTGGCAGTCCGTAAGCGAGAAGGTAAACAACAGTCGTCCCACACAGTTACGGGGATTCCGTTTGCGCCACACGATCTCCTGTACGTGCGAGTTGAATGGCTGTCGATTGGATCGAGATAGTGATCTAAAGTGTTTCGTTCCAAACGAAAATATCTACTGAACGATAAACAAGAGGTAACGTAAAATAGCTATACATTTTAGTGAACACGGACGAATCATGAAACGAGATGTCTTGTATCACAAGACATGGTAACAATGCTCGTTCAGACAATTCTGGAACATCTGCAGTAAAACTTGGTTGTCTAAAAGTTAAATAGGTACCAGAGGATAAATAAGAGAACGTACAAACAAAATACGCAGACTTCTGACGTTGGTGGAAAAATTGGCCAACAGTTGTTATCATTTATTATAGTCGTTACAAGCAACAGATGTTTTAATGACACGTTCTTTTGACTAGTCATGGCTGCAATGGTACAAGGAGTGCTGTTGTCAGTCATCGCAAGACACCTGCAGGAATATAAAACGCGATAATTGTTCACAACACAATGAGAGGTCTGTGACAAGATTGGGAAAACTAAGATAAACATGTACCATACAAATCGGGGTGACGTTACGCACATCCTAGGCCCAGATGGCATTCGCATCGTACAACATTGAACACCCATGGTCAGAGTGTTGGATATTAACACAGTGGAACATCGCAGAACATAGAGATATGCTTCTGGTGTTGGTAATAATGTCGACCAACAGTAGTGAGAAACAGAATTCTGATTGTCAGGTCCACTGGATAAGTTATGGCTGCATTAGTACGAGACAGTCAAAGCAGTGGCCAACAGATCACATACCTTTCACCTGTGTTGCAGTTACATTCATCTTCCGTCACATTGCTGTGTAGACGGGGGATGGTCTGGGGCGGCAAGGATGGCCTCGTCGTCAGGTGCGCCGCACGATGGCGATCGATAAATAACACCGACGAGGAGCGTGTCACGACTACGAAGCTGGAGTTCAAACCAGAGTCCGTCACACTTCTCTGAGGAGGAGTATTCTTCTATGACAGTTGGTACTGGCAACTTCTGGCTTAGAAAGACAACACAGCCTCCCATGCGTCCACGGGAAGAGTCTGTTCGGTACAGTGAGTATCCGGGAACATGCAGTTCGTTATCACTGATATCTGCGGAAAGCCAGGTTTCCGTTAAAGCAAGAATATGAGGACAAGTGCCGTGCACCAACTGTCTGATTTCAGGTAGTCTGTTTAAAAGACTCAGACAGTTAGTGTACACGCAACTATGGGCTACCTCCCCATTTGACTAGGTGCAAAAAGAGACTGAAGAAGGCGAGGAAGAGCATTAGAAAGCAGTCCCAGTAGCGAAGGGGAGTGTGTAGACGGCGTGAGAGTTTCTTCAGCCCTCTTGAAGGGTTGCGGCCGCTTCTTCATTGCCTGAGCGTATGTGAGCGTTTCTGTGGGATGCTTCTTCCGTTTCTGGTTGCTCAGGTTTGATGGCTTGTGGACCGCCTTCATTTTTTGAAATACTGGAGAGTGATTTGTACACTGGAGGAACTGGATTCGCTGGAATTTGTTTGTTATTTAACGGGAACTGGCAATCGTGTAGTTCGCCGGTATGGTGTTTCAAGGCCGAAACGAGTTGGAAACGGCCAGTTAGGCGCGAAAAGATATTTTTCAAATTTTTCATGAAATATTAAAATGCGTATTACGGGACAAATATATAGACTTCTTCGAGTATACTAGAGGTGTTGCAATGGGAAAAAATTGAGCGTTTCTGCGAGATGAGAAGATGTATTTCACCACGAAAATTTCAATGGAAGCAGTTTCAGAACGTAAAATCGATTACGAAAGCCAACATTATGCTTTTATCGAAAAAATAGCGACTCATTTTTTCAACAAAAGTGCGATTATGGACGATTTTTAGGTACACCTGTTTTTTCCCATTGCAACACCTCTAGTATACTCGAAGAAATCTATATATTTGTCCCGTAATACGCATTTTAATATTCCATGAAAACTTCGAAAAATATCTTTTCGCGCCTAAATGGCCGTTTCCAACTCGTTTCGGCCTTGAAACACCATACCGGTGAACTACACAATTGCCCGGGAACTTCCTTCAAGCATATAGCGAACTTAGTGTGGTGGAATTTATCGTAGAGAGTTATTGTACATTATTTCGTAACATTGTCGATTGTTTTCTAGAATTCCACTACATAATTGGTGAGCCCTCGTTGGTTTGTTTTTATAGTTTGCTTGAAGTTTTTCTTTTCTGCACACTCCCCAAAAAATCTTTTCTCTCTTTCATTGCCTAATCGGTTCCCTTTTTTGTGAATGACTTTACTTTCCCCTAACATGACTGATTCTGAACCAGATCTTACTGCTGCGGAAAATGCAGTTTGTGTTAAACTTCCTGAGTTTGGTAGTCGTGATCCTAGGCTTTGGTTCGCTCAAGTCGAAGCCATCTTTGACTCTAGACGGACATGCTCACAAAAGTCAATGTATAATTTTACAGTTGCCAACCTCCCAGAGCAGGTCGTTACTGAAATTGCCGACCTCATCTACACTCGACCTAGTGTTAGCCCATATGACAATTTAAAGACCGCGATCATTGGACGAAGTGTAGCAACCGGTGAGCAGAACCTGCGAAAGCTTCTGGCAGGAGTTGAGTTGGGCGACAGAACTCCTTCACAACTCCTCCGTCACATGACACAATTTCAAAGTAAACATACGGCGAACGAACCAATCCTGCGTGAGTTGTGGCATAAAAATCTTCCGGAGGTTATCCGAAAAATATTGTCCATACTTGATAAGGACACACCGCTTCAAAAACCCGCAGAGCTAGCTGACCAGGTATACGAGAGTTATCAAAGTCGGACGGTATCCAATGTACACTTACTAGAGTTGTTGTCGAGCCATATTGGATCATACATATTGGATTGTGCCCCTGGTTACGAGCTCGGCCGTTTTACCCAGAACAAATAAATACAGAATGACGCGACAAACCGTCTATTGGAAGAACGAATTAAATGAAGCGTTCATCTACGGCAACCATTGGGTGAGAACAAATCCGTTACCAGGGGAGTCAGAAGTCGGCCCGAACAGAACGCAAGTCAGATGGCGCACAGATGTCCGACTGCACAGCTGCAGTCTGAGCGACTCAGTCGAACCATAAAGCGATGCGTCCTTGCTGCTTCGTTAGAAGATGCGCCTCCTAACCATAAGTAAAGCAGCCTCCCGCAGGATTACCTTGTGGATACTGCAGTGAACCCGTACAGATGGACGACCAACGTTCTGATGCCAATGAGCTAATATTCCATTCCAAATGCATTCAAACCGCCGACATCTCTGTGTCCATCTTGTAGGGATTATATTCAACTCCAATCACCCAGTTGGTGCAAGTTTCTAATTTATGTTTGCCAGTTCCGTCTACTTCAGGTACCGTTCTAAGTCCTCCGATGAACCGGAAAAAGAGATCATTTCCAGTGTCTATCATAGATGTCTACTTAGACCGGCACATGGACAACATGCTTCTTGCACACAAGCCCAAGGAAGCGCGAATCATCATCACATGGAGTGATTCATCTTTCGATACCCCTGAACAAATTGTGTTCATTCACAGTTGTACACAGTTATTTTGTAGATATCAAGTTTGATGAACGGGGTGATGGAGATTACATCTGATAAGTGAAGTCAGTTACCCAGAAGGACGCCAGAAAGGCGTTTAAACCAACGGCTAAACTCTTCGTTAAAAAGCCGAGGGTAGTATATACCCCCATTCTCAGAGGTTTCAAACAGATAGTTCGTGTCGAATTGTGTGCGTATTCGTACTCAGTGACCTCGTTCCGGAGGTTACGAGTGTCTAAGCATTGGATATGGTTTGACTTCGATCGTAAAGAACGAAAAATGATTGGAGCAGTTATGGGTGTTTAAGCATGTGGTACTCGCTAATCGTAGACCGTGTTTCCTTCAGCTGTCGTGTTCAGGAAAATTATTTTACCGGAAAAAACCGCTTTATTAGCTTGATACCTTCTGCCGAAATTGAAATCGTCGAAATCTGCGTCAGGGACTCATATCTGTTTGTTTCAACTGACCGCTAATCAAAAACGACCTTATCATAAATCTTTTTTGAAATTCGGTATGACCGCTGTGGTGCTTGGTTGCCTGTAGCTATGTTACCAAAGGGATGCTGGAGTTATTTATAATTTATTTTTTATTTTGTTTATTTGTTTATTATTTTATTATCTTTTGTTTACTTTTTTTTACAGGAAATATTGCGACTTTCAAGATGATGTTTGAGAATCGTGGATTACGCACTTTCTCACAGGTTCAGGAGTGCCCTCAGACGTACATGGATGAGGTGGGCTTTATTTACGTTCGTGGGACGAACCGTAAGTAAAAACTGTTTTAAAGTACGATAATGTAGGGCGACATGGTTTCTTGAAAACCATGTAGATTTATTATTGTTGTACTAAAAATAAAAGACGTAGGAGCATATGCAGGTGTGTGCGATGTGCCTAGCGGGTCAACTGTTTTTAGTTTCAGCAAATCAGTTCTTACGACACATGTTGCATATCAGTCGTTCATGAGGTCCGACGAGATGCCTGTCTGGTTGTGAGCTCTTTCGAGTTGGAGCACAACCACCCTCTCTGCCGTCAGCCATATGGATCCCATACTAAGTATCGTAGACTCACAGTTGTTGAATTGAAAAAATTTAGGAACCTATTTCAACACAATATACCAATTGCTGAAACTAAGCAGTATGTAGTGGATGCTTACGGAAAGTTTATCACAACCGGTGACGTTGGAAACATCCGTCGCAAATTAAAGTCTGCAATGTCAAGTAGGTTAGTTATGTAAGATCGGTCACGGAACGTTAAAGAACCGTAATGAAGTACTGTCGGTGATTAGTGCGATAGGTGTGGTGCGCACCATGCGGGATGAAGGCAGCGGATATGCGCATATCTGTTTTACCTAGCGAACGCAAACTGCACCATTCCGGCGTTTCCCGCATGTTGTGAATATGGATGCCACCCACGGGACATCCAGGTCAAATTATTTCGGTCTATATCGCCTCATACTCTTGAAGCTGGAAGTTATATCAGTCCCTCATAACAGGTGGTACGGAACACGGCCGACCCGCGATGTCCGGGTACGTTTGTAGTGAAAAATATGCCGCACTACGTAGGCTGTTCGTAATGTTCCGACTGGTGCTTGAAGAACATTCTTCAAAGAATGACCACTTTTGCAATTCATCTTGTCCACAAACATCTGAACGGGAGGACTCCACGACTCCATTCCAAAACAGTATCTGAGTGCAAGGTGAGCGGTTTTCTGGTAAATATCTTGAACATCGCAGCTTCGTGTGCAACAAGATGGTGACGCATTCGTCGTGAATAGCCTGCAGGGCACCTGTGAGTCTACTTTTTACCATTCAATGTGGCCTCCATACACACATATTCTGTCGGTGTTTCGAAAACATTTATACCCCTACGGTAAGGTGTTTTGTAGTTTTCTTTCCCGTTTACATAGGTCACGTCCCCATTCATGAGCGGAGGCTGGCGGAGTACAACTTGCCAACTCAACGGTTGGTGGGCCCGCAGCTTTGGTCTCCTACTGCAGCAAACCTCGACCATCACCACAAAGCTCTGCATAATGTACTTGAAAGAATGCATGACTGCAAAAACCGCACGGCGGTGACCCGTAGTGATAAGTGTCGAAGCATGGAGTACGGGTTAGCATTGCACGTAAGGTAGAACAAATGGGTGGGGCAGTAATAAGTACCTTAGCATGCAATACTGGTTGGCTTCACCGCTAAGCCAGGGCAAATGCGCGGAACTGTTGCGAGCTTTTAGGCTGGGAGTGCTCCTTGATGTCGTGCGTTCAACAGGTTACCTCGTCTCCATTCCAGTGTACACCATGACTCCATGGAAAAGTTTACAACTGCGATAGCAACAAATGGTAAAACATAGCGAATATAACCAATTCTGTGCATCGTCCTACGTCGAAATAAGTTTATAGACGTACCTTGTTTGCAGTTTTACGAAAAGCGTAGTCTTCATGTTTTAACGACGGTTCAATCGTCGGAAGCACAATCAAGTCCAAATTTGAATGAAAGCATGTGTTTTCACGCCAACGACATCGATTTCCATTATATTCCACCACCAGTTCTCGGAAATAACGTAGAATGCAATCCCTATGCCATTGAACTACCACACATCCCTTGTTTATGTCTTCCGAGGATTGAAACGAAAAGATTTTGCAGCAACAGAATTCTCAGATTTCAGGAACTGAAACACGCCACGAAACTTTGTCAAGTTCAGTAGCTAGAAAATAATTTAACTAAAGATTACAGAGACATTCATGGTCTACCGATTACACGCGGCGCATATAGTACTGTAGCACTGCGTCCGTAAAATAGGACAAATGGATGGGTCAGTTGTAGTTATAATTGCTTAAACACTCAAGTGTTTGGGCAGAAAATACTCTCCGATGCGGTTCATTTTGCAAGACATTCTGTCAGCATTCAAACGTACGACACGTCCAAATGGTTTTTGCAACAATTGTTTCATTAGGTTACATCAGTTATATACCTCAACCATGAGGCACCTCTCATTTACCGAATATCCATGGGCTCACCAAGCGACGCGACCGTCTGCTTAATGCTTTTCGACATTTCCTCGGGTGTCTTTTAGGGTCTAAGTGGAGTGTTGAAGTAATAGTCAATAGCTACATACAGTAAATTTGCATTGAATTTCGGATGAACTCTGCTGCAAAATGTCTCAGGCCCCATGACAATAAGCGGCTAGTTATGCCGAATATAGCTGGGAAATTACCACTTGTGTGCATAATTTTGGCACATAATACTATGTTAGAGAACAATTTCTCTAACATTTGCATTTGCAGCTTTATAGATTGCTTACTCCCTGTTACCGCAACTGTCTGCGTTGGATGACGACTGTCGTGTGTTCGATGGAAAATCGGTGAGCACGTTCTCTGTCTTCATTTACTCCCTTCTCGTTAATCCTTCTCTTCACATTTCAACTCTTGGTAGATATTGTAAAACTTTCTTGCAAAGACCGGCATGAATATTCAAATTACATGCGCGGCAAATCATTTCGCCAAAGAACGTTATTTCCTATGCCTTTTGAAATCTGGGCATCGTTGACTTGTGGAAAATTGTTGGGGAATGTCTATTTTCCCCAAAAATGATTATTTTTCCAGATATTATCGTTTAATATCTTGTGATTTTGAATCTTAATTTTTCGCGCCACAGCGTGCGAAAACTCAATTTTGGCGCACGTTTCCCCGACGTCTGTGATTGATCCATCCCACTTTTAATGCATCAATTCAAGTGGGATTCCTCAAGGCCATCCAAAGACCATACATATGCAGACGCTTGTCTGCATTGTTACCTTTGGTTTGAGAGCAAATACATTCTCAGCTAAGGTCACAGTCTTCTGTGCTATTCTTGGGTTTCCGGGTATTGCTAAGCTCTGTGCTACGTTCCGTGATTTGTATTATCGTGCGCTAGACATTTTTTAACTATCGTTGACCACAAGGGTCATAACATTTGGCGACGAGATTTTTATTTTGTCTTTGTTCTCTCTCTTAAACTATGTCTGCTGACCCAGATCTCAAGCAGATGATGCAGTCGCCGATCCGACTGATGGAGATGCTAGCCACCCGCTTTGCCGCGTTTGGGCCGTCCACTTCTGTCGATTCGCCGCCCGTGGATCACTTGGCCAGGAACGTCTCCGACTTCCTGTGACCCCCAAGCCGGTGTCTCCTTCGAGGCTTGGTACAAGCGGTATGAAGATACATTAACGGTTGAACTGGCATCCAGAGATGACGAGACGAAGGTTCGTCTACTACTCCGGAAATTGGGCCCAGCGGAACATATCCGCTATACCAACTACATCTTGCACGCCGAACCGCGAACCCTGACTTTCGCGGACACGGTCCAGAAGCTGACGAAGATCTTCGGGGATACCTTATCTCTGTTCAACTCACGGTTCCAGTGCCTCCAACTGGTCAAACGAGATGTAGACGACTTTGTCACCTATGTAGGTCTCGTCAACCGTGAGTGCGGGCGGTTCAAGCTTGGTTCGCTCACTGAGGACCAGTTCCGCTGCCTGGTTTTCATTTGCGGTATTCAATCACCAAGCTATGCTGACCTCCGTGCCAGGCTCTTGGCTAAAGTCGACCAGGAGCCAAACATCAAGCTGCAGCAGATCGTAGACGAATGCGAGAGGTTGGTCAACCGGAAGCACGACTCTGCTATGATCCAGCATCCGGACCGGGTGCCGCGCTCAATCCAAGCCGTTTCCAGCTTACAGCGGAAATCTCATACGCGGCTCATCAAACCCAGTCCCGCTGATGTCAAGAAACCTCCTACCGCTCGCTGCTACTGTGGTGCATGGCATTTCCACAGATTTTGCCCCTT
>JTDE01005489.1:30594-41037 GCA_014338405.1 Paragonimus skrjabini miyazakii
TTTTTTCCCATTGCAACACCACTAGTATACTCGAAAAAATCTTTATATTTGTCCCGTAATACGCATTTTCATATTTCATTAAAAATTTGAAAAATATCTTTTCGCGCCTAAATGGCCGTTTTCAACTCGTTTCGGCCTTGAAACATCATACCGGCGAACTACACAATTGCCGATATGCATCCTATTGACTAGTGAGCGTGCGTTCAAAAGCGATAAACTTCGTGCATTTTACTCATTGGACATCATTTTTAGACCTCTAAAAATGTCCAAACCAGGAGGAACTTTGTGATTCAAAGATTCTGGTGGTGTCGCTCGTTCAGATGCTGTTACAATGAGCTCATCAATGACTGATGGGGCGTCGCCTGCGTCTGAGTATACGACAGGAAGTGTTGGGAAAATGTCAGTAAGATATTTTGAAGTAGCTGAACTATGGGAGGCGGACTGGGCAGGGGAGTTTTAAATGGTATGTGACCCGCTAAATAAGGGTTGGGCTGAAATGAATTAGTCATATTCACGTGCATGTTGTCAACAAATAGATCACGGGTTGCATTTAGGTGAACATTCATGGCGTGGGGGATATTCTTATTGAAAGGGGTGTTGAGTGCAGAGCAAGCAACCCTGGTGGTAATAATGGGGTTCTGGTTGAGTTTTGCGTTAAAAGATGCGTCACGTAAGAGATTGTTATTGTTGGGCGGAGGCCTAAGATTAAGGGTTGGCAATAGATAAATCCTATTTTTCATTGGGTGTGGAGTTGGGCTTACGTGCTTATTTTTTCCCCTTACGATGTCGAAGACGTAAACACGAGCGACTTGATGGATGGTGAATTGAGGAGGGTTTATTAACACCGGTGTTCCGCTGACGACCGGTTGTTGGGTTCCTTTGGGAGGTTTGAGTTTGGAATACCGGAGTGTGTTTGATTAATTGATAGGCAGAATCTTACCCTGTCTGATTCAGCTACCGCGCAGACAGGTTGAAATCTAGACGTCCCATTTGGTTCAGTATGGGCTCAGTTATTTACCTGCTGCTGTTTGCTAGTCAACTCGTCTACAAGTTATTGGACCTATCAAGATTCATTGTTGGATTAGTCAAGTCAGCAAGTATGTTGTCTTCTTTTGTGGCGCCGGCTTTTTCAGGAGGATCGTTGGCACCTTCAGGTGTGATGGAGCGTGACGAAGCCACACGACCAGCTGGACCCGATTCATTATCTTTGCACACCATCGTACCTTGTTTTAACGCGTCCTGGGCCACACGCTTGGAGACGACATTGTTGCAAAATAAGCGATTTTAGCCTTCCCTTGCAAGTGATGTTCTATCTTGCATAATTCTTATTATCTTAAGGGAGGTTTTGAACTTGATGAGGTCCTGATATTGAATGAACTGTCTCGCAATCGCTTTGCTCTGGAATTTGAACAAAAGCGGGCAACAGATTTTTGAGTCATCTCGCAAAGACGAATACAGGTCGGGTTTATACTAACACTCTCCAAATGTAGCTTCTTAATGCCATCCAACTGAAGCTTATCTGGCACACTGAATACGATTTCATTGTTTGAGCAACGCATCCGTCTCGTGATTTCTGTTGGCAACGTGTTGAAGAACATGCTTGCGCACCGTATATGTTATCCATCTTGGGACTTTCCGGTACTTTAAAGATGTAAGATAGTGAGACAAGACTTTTCTTTGGAGAATCGAGTACAGCACGGCTTGTTTTAAGTTGGGCAAGCTCAGCTTCCAGCTTGGATACCTTACCGAATAGATTCGTCAATACGTTGTCTAGGCGGATAGAACAGTTCTTAGTTGGAGAGGTACTGACGGGAACCGCCAGTTTATCTTCACCCCCTTTAACTGCAGCATCTTTGGAAGACCCTGTTTAAGTTCTAAGCATAGAATATTTGCCTTTAGATCAATCGATATCAACTTCAGAGTTGAAACGAGTGGTTTTCATATCAGTCGGTCTTGTTTGACAACCGATTTTGGTCACCATAATTCGTAACATAATATTTTTTTGACAATCGTGACATAGATAGAATGTAAGCAGACTATATGGAATTGAAAGTGTCAGAAATAACAATTATATGAGAAATTTCAATTTATATGTTCACACAGTAGCCACTTGCCCTTTTAGAATCGGTTCAGTTAAGTTCAGTTCACGGGACTTGAAGCTAGTAGCTGTTCGAAGTCCAGTTTTTTCACCAGTGAGCTCGGATGATCTCGCCGTGCTGCCACAACTGGGTAAGAAAAACTTTCTCACAACAGTGTTTTAGAATCTCCAGTGGTATATGAAACACAGTACATTATCGAAATGGTAGGGAGAATATCCTAGATCAAGTCCTCGACAGGACTAAGCAAGCGATCTCTTGGATGCCAGAGGTTGAAGGATGGAAGAAAGCGGTATTGGAATCACTGTCAGCAATCATCTAATGAGAAAAGATTGAGATGCCAGGGTCTGCTGGATTAGTTCATTCCCAGAAATTCTTCGAAGAACTTCGTAAACCTACGTTGCACCACCTCTAGGACCTTAGCCTCCTTGACCAGATAATGACAGCAGGCCTACATACGACACTCTAGATGCGGTCTCATGTAAGCCCGATACAGAGGCACAAGGACGCTGGATTTCCTTGAGGCCGCTGTCTTCTTCAGTTAGTACAGTGCTCAATTTTTTGTATGGGCTGCAGACACACACTGAGTTGACAACTTGAAGCCTCCAGTGATATGTATTTCTAGATCCCTCATCTTGATAGTTATTGAATGAGCACATGTTGTCCAGACCCTCTCACCCATCCAAGACAGTCCTTGGTTTCGGCACCCATAAGTTGTCTACATTTCGCAAAATTCAACGGGAGTTCCCAGACAACTGTTCACTGGTGAATTTCATCGAGGGCTTGCTGCATCAAAGACTTGCTCGGGCGTCCCACGAGTTTCACATCATCTGCGAACATCGCGCGCAGTAGGTTTGCCTCGGCGTTTTGCCTTCGGTTTAGGTTCAGCAACAGTCTTCGTTCTGCATGCCGAGGTCTAAGTCTAAGCCTCACGCAACAACAGTGTCACGGCAATACTTACACTAGTCAATGACGTCCGGGGTGTCATGCAGAATCAATTCATCTTGCACCCATTTATTTGCACGGACAACACGAAATTCATTGTTCGATGCAGCCAGGTCATCCTCAATTAATAGTGGTATGCAGGGCCACTTTCATTTTCACCGTTAGAGGCAAAAACTTCTTAAAGTTGGTACAACTAAAACTACACAGTTAACGAACGGGTACGTATGTGGTGATAGAGATTGAATCCGTAAAGTGTAGAACGGACAGTACAGTATACTAGCACTATTTATGCATTTTAAATGAAACATTAGCCGGTTATTGTCTCACCGATGACCGTGTATGTTCATGGATTCGCTCCGGTGTCGATGGGAGAGTCCCCAATATACTCCCACCGTGGCAGTTTCGTGCTGGGGGCAGGACGAGGAAAACGTCCGGTTGTGGGAAGATCGATTTAGCTTTCTAAGTGGACTGTAATATGAAAGCCATCATTTTTCCGAAAATCCGGTTTCCCTATCTAGGATACACATCCTGAATCGTGATAACTCCCTGACGCAATACGTTTTCATCCGGCTGAGATGGATTAGTACCAATGACAGTGACTTCTGCAAAACACGCTGCTTCTCGGTTAATCATGTTCAGTAATCTGCCAGCAAATCGTTGGAATAGTGCCAAGAATATGTACGGCTTCATGTGAACGTAGCTTACTGTGTGGGTAAACGCATGTTTCGTTAACGGACAGAATGCGAACGTTTGGTGACCAGATGGACATGTAAAAATCAGTTTCGGATATGCCGTCAGTGATGTCTACCATATAGTGTGTACCTTAACGGCTCAGCCGAAGTTACCAGATATTACATAGAGTGCGCCCAACTTACACTGGTCAAGTCGCTTAAGGGGGAGCACGCCAACTAAAGTGCTCTACTTGGTTGGCAGCATCCGAAATGACTAGCCTGTCACAGTGACCAAGGCCAAAGGATGCCTGCGCTTTGAACCGAAGGTGCTTTACTACCATTTGACTGGCGTACGTATTTAGTCGGGCGGTTACGTTGGTCACATACTGATCGATGTTAACTATCACATGGTGGTCATAGCTGGAGGTGTACTCATCCCATGCTCCAGCATTTGCTGTACGCCGTAAGATCCCATTTTGAAGAAGGCGGTTACCAAATGAACTCGCGGAGAAGTGCGCCTTATCAGTCGTCTGTTTGCATTCTCTAAACGATTATTTGTGCGATTTCCCAAATGAACAACACTGGAACGTGCATTAGTGGCTCACTCAGGCTTTGTACACAGCCAATTGCACATAAGGTAATTCATAACCCTGGAGTCACTTTATCGAACGATTTCAACACATCGATTGAACCTTGACCATATATAGACAATAGCGTTTGCCAACTCTTCTAAACTATCAGACAAGCGATTGAACAAACAGCGACTTCGAAGTGGATTTGTTTAAATGAGGATTATTAGGTAAAGTTAATTAACTTGGGCGCTTTCTAGCTGCTTCTCGAACAATGGATTAGCTTAACGCTATTTCAGACGCAGAGAGGGCTCAAGCTACCTGCATTTGAGTCGCCACCTTGTCCATCACGCAGTTCTCACAGGGACGAGATCACCGGTTACCTCATGCAATGGTCTAAGAAAGAACGCGAGGAAGCTTACTTTTTACTGCGTACATAGGCATATATCACGGGTCGTCCATGACCCATGTCTATGATGAGATGTTGATATAACCCCAGACTACAACCGGAAGGTTGGAATGTCACGGGGCTTGCTTGTGGTGGTTCGTTCCATCTATGGCATCGACATCGATCACATCGGAAAAACGTCCGAACACCTATATTTACTGTTTTTGCGCAAATCATATGCACGTGTGTCCATTGCAGTCGTCTTTGGTAACACGCAGTACGCTGTTATTCTTTGTATGGCTGAATATTTGAGGCAGATGTTCTGCAAAATCAGTACACATAAGTTAACTTGTTCATTTCAGGAAATTCCGGTTGGTGACGGTTTTCCACGGCCGTTACGTAGTTCTATTATACCGTCCCTTTTGTTACGCGCCCGGCCGCTTGGCGCAAAACCGTGGAAGAGTAGAGATGTGGCAACACCATTTGTTGAAGGCACGAGTCAAATGTTAGGCCGCGGAGGCTCTGAATCTACTGTGTGAAACGATTACAATACAAGGACAAGAAGACGTAGAGCAAATCAAGTGCGATAGTCACACATAGTAGTCACACACTTCACGTAACAAATGAAATTATCATATATAACAGTAATCGCTTTGGAACATAACATGTGGCAGTGGACACCAGAGAACAAGCATAGGACAACACAGTCCACATAGAGCAAAGGCGTTCGGTCGCCCGGCTTTGATCTGATACGTCCTGGTTGCTTTGTTGAGTGATGACCTTTCCAACGATTTGACGTTGTCATTGGGAGCCTAATGTTCCAACTCAGCAGTCGGGATTTTTCACTCGAACAAGCACCATGGGTGGTTTGATGGTTGTTTTCCAAAGTAAAATAGGTAACGACCAAGCTGGTTTCCTTCTTGACGACGTTGAAGCGTGGTTGGCAGTATGTGTCACAGGGACTGCACTTGATAGCATGTAGATTCAATCCTTTGAATACGATGCAATCATCGGTTTTCACATCTACGTTGGTTATATATTGTGAACCTATAAAATGTCTGTTACGTAAACTTAGTAACACTCGTTGTTATACCGCTTGATATTGTGTTTGAAACAAACGCGTACAAATTGTTGTAATTCATCATGTGTTCGTTTGAAAAATAAACTCGTTAAAGCCCCAAAATTCTCCAGACTTCAATGGATGGTCGGGCAATTGTGTAGTTTGCCGGTACGGTGCCTCAAGGCCGAAACAAGTTGGGAACGAAGATTTTTGCGCGAAATGGGATTCTTTACATTTTTAATGAAATACTAAAATGCATATTACGGGACAAATATATATAGATTTTATCGAGAATAATAGTTGTGTTGCAATGAGAAAAATCAGCTACACCTAAAAGTTGTCCACATTCGCACTTTAGTTGAGAAAATTGTGTCGCCATTTTTTTCCGATAAAAGCATTATGTTGGCTTTCCTAATCGATTTCAAGCTGTGAAAGTGCCTCCATCGAAATTTTTGTGGTGGAATACATATTCACACCTCGCGGAAACGTTCCATTTCGCGTGGTCTGGGAGATATAATTGGCTTTGTAATTTTCTACCATGTTATGTTTGCATTGCATTGTAAAGGAAACATAACGGTAGTTCCTAATGAAGACTATGCCACCACGTTTGTTGGCTAGTTACATATCCGAATTATGTGTTCAGCCTGTTTCTCTGATAGTATTTCCAGTGAAAAAACGGTCTACGTTATCACTTGTTTGTTTCTACCTTCTGTGTGGTGTAAACCTGGGTAACACGTCCCACCCTATCATTTGCAACGCGTGTACTGTTTTGTTCATTGCTTACTGACTATTGCTGAATGTAGCCTGCCATGTATACGCGAGTCAGTGCCCACTTATCTGACAGAAAACGACCAACAACGATGCTCGTTATTTTCCGACGAATAAACTGATTCCAATTTCTACCGTTTCAGCTATAACCCTCCTATTTTTGTATCATAGACGCTTATGATTCCGATGACCGTGGATCTAAGTATTCGCCGGCCGGAGAACTCAGTGACGGCTGCCAGTATGTTATCTCATTTTTGGCCAAAACTGATGTAGTTCATTACAACTTATCGTGAACTGTCCAAATACAAGTTTATTCTGATCTCTCCTGTGTTCTTTTTGTCTACCGGACGGAGTGGCTACTAGCGTGAATACATGCGGCATACTAAGCGTTGGTCATAGCTCAAGTCAAATTGACGGAGCAGCTACCAATGTGAACGCAGTGTCTATGAATCGGAATAAGAAACGCGTGTAGTAAGGTCAATGCATATTATGTAATTCATACCATTCTAGTATGAGACAAGGAGAACATTAGTTTGCTAATTACGTTCCCAGAATTTCGTTTTCACCAAATAATCCCCTGAGTGTGTAAATGGAACTGTTGTTCGTTTGACCCAGATGTGGCACAAAAATGCTTCTTAGCAAAGGACTAAAGATTTTCTATATTTTGCGCGTGGATCACGCTATTCTCCGGATCCACGAAATGTTCTGGGTGATTGATCATCCAGTGCTCGTAGCGAGGTATTTCATCCAAAGCTCTGTAGGTTCACCATTCATCCGTGATTATCGTGGAGTTCGGCTGAAAGCGAAAGAATGAAATAAATTTACTAGGTTACTCGGACATGTCTTCGGATGATGAGTAATAAGGTGGGTGTATTTCGTCTGTTCCCAGAGCAGACCACCATGAACGCATTCAGCGTCTCTTTTTCTATGCCACCGACTATCCACGCCTTCGGGAAGTGACATTCACGGTGGTACTTCCTATTCATAAGCAATGATTCACCTATTTCGACGATGAAATGAGTCCCATCTTTTTTGCGAGTTCCCTCAATTCGTTCATAATAGGAGCGTTGTTAGTGAAACTTATTTCACCGTCTGCTTGGACTTAAAATGCTCAATGTCAGGCGTATGCGGCGATGAAAATTAACGACTTTTTTGAAGCATATTTTGAACGGAGTGGCTGTGAAGGTTATGTAATTCTTGAACGCTTAGTGTAGCAAAATTGTGAGTGCTTCCTCTGGTGTAAGGCGTGTATTTTCAACTCTGGAACCTTTTCGAACGGAATAATGTCGCTTACGCGGTTCGTACTTCCGCCGATAGTTGTCCATCGTAGTCCCATCCTTCGCTAAAACAGCAGCAGCAAGACATATGCAATTCATACGGTTCTTCAAAACGCCGTGTCGTGCTAACTCGATCGGTATAACCTCGGAAGTTGCAAACATTTCCTTCTGTTCCCACCGCAGAACAGTTAAAAGAAATTACTTTCGGACGAAATCCGTAGCATCACATTCAGATGTTGGACCCACTGCAGTTACTACGACAGCCACATCACCGCACACACCCTTAGCACCGGGGCTGAAACTCTATATTCTGAACATGAAGTACAAACACGCTGAGCAATATACCTTCCTGGGGTAGTGCACACGCCCGGCGCTGGAATGTGATTAATATCAGGCCACATTGATGACCCGTGGTTGTTCCGTCAATTGACTTTGGCTATCACCAACGCCTAAGTATGCTGCATGTATTCGCTGTTGTGAAACTAAACCTCTTGAGTATTTCCCAACAAAGGAGCGAGCACAAAAAACTAATAGCGCACTAACGTTTCTGAAGTATGTTTGGAAAATAAACACGATCACTTTCCAATAACCTGTATAACTGCTTTATTCGCTCTCACATCGAGCAAAAGAACTCTGTTTGGCCTTCTCACTTACAGAAGGACAAACTTATTTTGGAGACTGTTCAGGGGCGCACGACGAAGCAGCTAGTGGTTTAAGTGCAAAACCTCAAATTGAGCGGATTCACGAGCTAAACCTTCCCTCTCTCGAATACTACAAATTGAGTAGTGACTTAATATGGCAGTCGTGATTCCCAGGACTCCCAACAATCCGTGCAGATCCCTGTTCACTCCTGCAGATACTAACTAACTTAGAGGGCATCAACTGAAACTGAAAAGTCAGCACAACGGACATGAGCTATGGCCCAATTTCTTTTCAGTTCGGGTCTGCAAACCCTGGAACTCCGTCAGAACACCGTGAGCGCCACGACAGTGGTTGTGTTTGAAATCCGTCTGTATGGCCACTCTAACACTTATTCCGTGCTTCGGCATACTTTCCAGCGCACAACCACATGTGTACGTTCGTCTGTTGTTCGGCTTACACCTAATGTTGCCTATTCACCCTTCGGCACAATCAACCGCAGGCGACTAGAAATTTGGTTCAAATTTTCTCGCTGACATCATCTGTTCATATTTTTGGCCCTGTTGGTGCCCTGTGCATCAAAATTGTATACGACTACCGTTATCCGTTACCGAATAACGTATTTGTTTGTTAAATATTGACTTTTTTGGTTAACTTGTACCTGTGTCTCTTTTATTTTGCATAATGCTTGTTCCTGTTGACACTGGCCTGAACTAGATCCAGCAGTGCTTTGACTTAACAAACACTGATGAGGGTGGTGAGCATTTGCGGCCGTTGCGGTGCAAGATGTCTGTAGAAAACGGTATTCAATACTACAAGTCCCAGAAGTGGTGTCACTTAAAATGCACTGGCCTTAACAAAGACAATGATCAGCAGCCTGCTACTTCAACTCTTAATTTTATCTGCATGAACTGCAGGTTCGAAGACAGTCATGGCGCCGCTTTGCCGCTGATTGTCATGCTCGTACCACGAAAGGTGGTGCGACGCAAAAAACCCGAGACTGCACATTCGGAGCCCTTCTTAACATTGTATTCCCTTCCATTTCTTCCATGGGAAGTAGGATAAAGGAATACCAACGGACTCTGTCCAAAATGAAGTCGGAACTTCAGCCTCTGAATTGATACATTGCGCTTGCTCTTCTTGGTGCTTCAGTCAACAAGAAGGCATTTGCTCCGTCAGCTGCACGTACAGTGGAAGCAACGGTATACCTGAAACACAAAGCTCTCAGAGAACTGTTTCACGGCGCCGTTTTTCCACAACGTCTTCACTAATCGAACCAGCTAAGTCAGTCCTAGTTTATTCATTCTCCCCAGACGTAACAAATCTTGTACTCGCGAGCAGGCTTCGCACCGAGACAACCAACAAGTCCCTTGGCCTTTTGGTAACCCTTGCCAGCCATGCTCAATCCTGAGATAGTAATGGAAAAAACAGTGGCTTTGAAGTCCGTCAACGCCTACTTAGAAGTGTCTTCCGCTCGCTCCCGGAACGAGAGGGTGAGACGTAAGCAGCGGATTAAAACTGTCACAACTCATAGCAGACCAGAATCTACAACTGGAGACTAAGGTCGTAGTTTCTGCTGTAGTGGTATCTATTCAATCTTATGTACTAGGATTGGAAAGCGAGGACGCCATTTCCGTAATCGCCATTCCAAAGGAAACCAAATAAAACCCGTTTTCCGAGTTACCTAAGCCAAAACATACCAAAAAGTCCCACAGAAAACCCTTCCTTCCAAAAATTGGGAACGACAGGAGCCTGTTGGGGCCGCCGCATGTTAGTCGAAAAGCACTTCCTTGGCTACCCCACTGGGTATTGATTTTGCTGGACGAGACTATCGTCGCGAATGACTGAGGTTTGCTCTTGACGCAATTCTTTGTTAGTGCCGCAGAAAATGTTGGATCCAATCTTGTTTTCCTTTCGAACTCCGTTTCTGGGCTACGCGTAACTCAACGATCAGACGTGAATCGTCACAATGGGGTTTCTGCGATTCTCCTTCATCAATATCTTCCGGCACCCATGCCCATCGGTCTTCA
>JTDE01005490.1:0-10527 GCA_014338405.1 Paragonimus skrjabini miyazakii
TAAATAAAGTTTGTTTGCAGATTCACCGTCTTCTCACTGTGACTTCCGATCCGTGTTAATATAAGGCTAGGGAAACCTTGGGTGTACGAACCCTGGAGCTAGCATCAAGAAATTGGCATCTGGAAAGTACTGAAAGCTGTCCAGCTTAAGTTGACTTTACCATGCAGACTGCGGCGTCAACAGGAATCTCGTATGCTGGTTAATCAGACTCGACACGTGTGAACATCAGAAGTTTGATTTTCATTCTTGCTGCTGAAAACTATTAAAATTCTTTCCCAAAACCCCTATATATGCATTTAACTGTCCTATGTGTAGCTACGCCTAATCGATTAAGCAAACAAACAGAATCATTTTTGGCTTTCAGAGTTAGCACCTCCTTACACCCGAACAATGCACTGCAAACAGCGACGCTGCTCTAAATAAGGTGTTATTGTAGCCATTAAGTAATTATGAAATATTTGCAGAAGGTTGCGGTATATAAATGAATGTTCATGCTGGTTTTGTTATCTAGCATTCAGCTGATTGTCTGATCACAGATGTTCATCCCATTTTTATGTTGAAGTATTAAGACTAAGTTATAACTTAGCTCAACCCCAATAGTAATAACAACCGAACTAAGCAAAGCGAAAGTGGGTGTCCTTTCATACAAAAATTTCTGAAAATTCAAGGATATGAGAGTTTTATCAAGCTTAAGTAAAACAGTACAGATGAAGTTGTTCAAAAATGTATAAAACATGACACATTTCACTTTGTCTCGCAAAATAGTATTTGCACTTATCCTAGTGACACGTGCCCTGAATGTACCTTAAGGTGCATTCAAAGATGAACGGAAGTTCGCGTGCTTAGCACCCCATATGTGTGGGCAGATACGTAGAAAAATACAGAAAAACGTCCATAAACACAGAACATATATATATATTGTGATGATTGTAAATCATAACGGAACACTATATGCAATTGTTGTTTTACTACATGAATAATTACATTGTACATGGACTGATGACAATACAATTTCATGGGCTGACGTGCTGCGTTATTACTACTGCGTAGAAGCTAGCTCTGGGTTTGAGCTAAGTACATTTCCTATTACTATTACGTATTTCAAACTACCGCATATATGTTCTGTGTTTATGGACGTTTTTCTGTATGTACATACATATGTATATACCTATGAATATGGCATTATATATGGTCAGATGATACATGTATGTATCTGTGAGCCCACATTATCTGATACATATATACAGATATGCGAATATAATTAGCAATATACAAATGGACGCATTTATTTCCTCTCTTTCTATGTGAAAATATGCGCTTCTACAACGGAAAACTTATAACTATGTGCTGTTGATCGGAAGGTGCATTCTGGTATTAATTAACTTCGCAACGGATTTATCCATCAACCAATCAGAAAATTTGACAATTCAAATTATTTTTCTCTCGGGTATGAAAGGAAACAGCTTCCCAAACTAAGCACGCAATTTATCTGTCGAGCGCAACTGTACAACGTAGTCACCAATGTAATAAAACAACAGCAATCAGAAATAGGTCTAGTAACAATTGTCACATCCTCCGCAGTTTAAATAAAAGTCCGGGCAGTACTGGTGACGTTGCTTCTTTTTCACACGTTCAGGAGAACTTGTCTGCGTCGGGTCGATTGCAGATATTCCTTCAGTGACTGACTTCAAATCTGAAACAGACTCAGAGACGAAACTTTCAGTCTCAGAAGATTTAATAGACAATATAAGAGAGAGTTTCAAAATCTTCACGCATTTAAGACCGATAATGGACCAACCAGAATTGACAACAAAAGATGAAAATGAATAAGTGACGGGCTGCACATATGTGAATGAAAGTCCACATTTTCTAAGACTAAGTAAAGCACGTCCAGTAATACCCGTAACAGACATATTAGTAGGTTTCAAGAGAACAGAAGGTTCCAGCCGCTTCATGCATGTGACAGAAATGAAAGATTCGATACAACCAGTGTCAGCAATGGAGAAATGCTGGAGACCACCATTAACAATGGACGATTGCGTTATATGGTGCATAGAATCAACGGAATTAATAAAAATCATAGTAAGAGCAATGGATTGAAAGTCAGAACGCAAGTTATCATCGTCACAACCGGAATGTGTAGAAGATAACTGAACTATGATAAACGAATTGAACGTGCGTGCTACCACACGACTCACAGCTGCTCCACCGTCGGGTAGCATTTGAATTAGTTGCAGGGCGATTGTCATTAACTGCATTTCCACTATTCGCTTTTTCAGGCAATCGCCTTTGATGACCTTCCGATCGTCTCACGTTGTTGTATAAAACCATCGGTTCATCTTTCACGGCAGCGTTGACATCCTGATACTGTTCGCATAGTGTTCTAGCTGACTGGAAAGTGGAATTCGGAGGCAGTAAAAGTTTCTGTTGTAGATCACGCAAGTTTATTTCAGTAATCAACCGGTCACGGAGTTGAGTTTGTAATTGGTCTTTGAAATTACACCGAACAGCTTGAGTCTGAATTTTGAGAATAAACTGTCTGATATCCTGATTTTCCTTCCTCACGAACGTATGAAATTTAGCTCGTTCAGCTGCTTCAAAGTTTACAGGTTGGAGATGTGAAAGTAACAGTTTCTTCAGGGATTCGCAGGGAAGAGAAGTTGGTGAATCATGAAATGATAAGTTTTCACCAAGCTGTAGGCATCTTTGCCAATTACGGTGAGGACGTTAGCGGTCTTCTTTTCCGCTTTCATCTCTTTGCCTGTGAGACGCCACAACTCAAGGCGTTCTAAGTAATCTTCAATTCCTCTCGACGAATTATGAATATTGAGAATTTCAAGTAGACAGGAATCCATCGTAAAAATTTTTTAGAAGCCCGCGACGCCAATTGTGCTGGTTCCAGAAATACTGTAATGAAGTAGTTAACTTAGCTCAACCTCAGAGCTAGCTTTGACACAATAGTAATAACAACTGAACTAAGCAAAGCACGCAATTTATCTGTCGAGAGCAATTGTACAACTTATAGTCAACAATGTAATAAAACAACAGTGACGAGAAATGGGTTTATTGGCAATCATCACAGCTACGTCATCTATATTTAGTAAGATAATTGAATTTTGGTGAACCCCAAGTACTTGTTTTATTAAGTAACGTAGACCTCGATGAACTCTCTGGGAAAAATCATGAAACTGAACGTTTTAATTCGAATTCAGTTATGCAAAGGCTCTAAAAGACATCATTCATTTCTAGCTTACGTGAGTCCATCAACCACTGTTTTGTAGTCTTAATGACTATCAACCGGCTATCCAATCCCATCCTTTAAGATGCATTTATGTTCGAGGCACAGAGTGATATTTTCAAATTGGTGGAGATCAATCGATTTAATGATATTTCAATAGATTTGGAAACCCCTAATTTATTGAGGATTTCCAGTGTGTAAACCTGAACAGTACTTTAGTGCGTACGTGCACTAAATTACCGTTTCCTCAGGTATGCGCAATAATACCAGACGCGAAATAAAAATATAGGTAATTGTGGAGACCGCAAATATATTATACGATAATTACAGATGGTCTCGAACAGCGCTAAACGACACCGATACGTGAAGTAGCTAGGGCGACTGAGGATCCGACCGCCGAGCGCGTGAGTAAGCCGGAAGAATGCGTACGGCGTCCTTGACGCGCACAGGCCGACAAACATACAAACAAACAAGCGCGATCGCATGCGTCAAGCAGATGGCAGGCAAAGATCCTTAAGATCCTATGTACAATGTGAGTTAAGATTTTAGGAAGGATTTTATACATCGTACAGCAGATAGACCGGGGGTATCTCCAGGTCACTACAGTACTAGTATAAGTATCATTTTCACGCCCTTCTGGGTTGATCATTACTGAAAATATTGGCGCGTTTAAGCCAACGAGGACTGTACACACCGGGCCAAATGAACACTGCTGATTCCAGTACAGTGAACTAAACCAATTCATAACAACAGTTTGACTTGAGACACTGTAGTATAAACAAGTCATGGTTTCATTCGCGGATTTTTTGTGTTATTTCCATTATTTCGCCAGAATGATGTCTTCTATGTGTAATACGTGCGTCAGAATACAGAAATGCTCGTTTGGCATTGGGGTTAATACCCTGCAAGCACATGGCTGACTCCGTCGCTTTGGCCAGAGTCTGGTCAACAATCGGCCTCACAATGAGCGGGTTGGATGAAAATAAGAACTGTCAATTACCACACTAAATCTGGTAGTTGAATGCATCCAAAAACATTTCTATAACATATTACCATATATGATGAACATGACTGGCATGCTTTGTCTCCTTCTGTTATGCAATTGTTTTACTATTCCAATATCCTGTACAATTTGGTGACACGTACGATTCGACAATATACGTTCTTTGTTGTTGTGTCTTATTGTATTTTGCGATTCTTATACGTTCGATCGTTATCCTATATTGTTCAATTCTAATTACAACACCATATTTACAACGTTCCACTTGTAAGCGTTCCTGATCACCGTTATTTTATGCAGGTGGCAGTTTTTAATTAAACTTATAACACGTAATCAATATGAATTGCTTTCATCATTGTTCATGGTAGAAATGAGTGCAGTGAGACGATAGTATAGTAGGAGGTATAATAACAGACGTATAAAACGTGAAAGAAATAGGTTACGCATGCTGGACGGAGGATATGCATGCTGATGGGTGAACGGGGACTCCATACAACCTACGACATCAGTAGAACTTACAGGTCAGATATTGCGTAGCTCTTCCATGTTGAAGTGCAGAAATACCACATGAAACTGAAGCAAATGGTTCACTTGTCGCGAAATCTGTTACCGGGTAAAATACTGTTAATGAAAATGCCACCGGTGGTGATAAAAGTTTTCTTTATACAATTATTTCTGTCGTAGTCAGTCAAACACCCGCAATCTCCAATACTTTAGGTAGGTGCCATCTGGTTGTTATCAGTCTACCCCAAATCGGTTGCATCTACCGACTTGAAACTACTGTCGGCTTTATTAAGACCCTCTGTTCCTAATTTACCGTTCGATCTGCACACATTGCGCAGAACCCCACATAGTGTGCATAAAACAATGCTTTCCAGAGGATGTTTTGCACACCTAAGTATGCCGACGTGTCTACGGAGCGTTCACCACTGTCAGCGTTCTACCAGCATGACCATATCGCAACGCAAATCAATACAGATGGGGCGCTGTTGTTTGACTGTCCAGGTACGGAGTTATGGCCAATGCTAGGTCGCACTGTGCACTCTTTCACAAGCACTCCATTAGTCACCCGCTGGTATTTCAGTCGTGAGCGTCGCGATCCTGTTGACGATTATCTGCAGCCGTTTGTGTTTGAGATGGGGGAAATAAACAGCGCGGGCGTGACGCTGACTGATCTTTATTTAAACCTTCATGTGGACATTCAGTGTGTAATTTGCAATGCCCCAGCTCGCAGCTACTTAGAACAAACTAAAAGTCACAACGGTTACTGCGGTTGTGATAGGTGTGTACAAAGGGTTTTTTGTTACAGTTCCCGATGAATGAAGTTTCCTCCGACGTCCTCCAGCATTCGTACTGACTTGTGTTTTTGCGATAAAAGTCAGCCAAAGCACCACACCTGAAACACCGTGTTCCATCAACCGTCTTTGGATATGAATGCCGATTCCCCACTTGACCCGATGCACCCTGTTCTCCCTGGTGTCCTGAAGTGGCTAGTACACATTTGGTGCTTTTCAGATAAATGATTAGGCCTGCATCTGTCCAGCGGGCTGTTGAGTGCAAACCGGGTGCATCTGTTTCACACCCACTCAGTGACTTCCCAACAAATGTGGCATGTTTACTAATTTCGAACGTTTCAAAGTCAAGGAGAGTCGCGTGTTTTTATTATATTTGGGCCTTGTAGTTATGCGTTCGTTCCTCCTATAACCCGCGTATGAGAAACTCTTAATTTTGTTTCTTCCCATTTGCATACTGTCCCGTTCTGGTTATTATCATACCCTAATTGATCATGCCCGGTTTTTCCACGTTACATTTTTGGGGCAATTTGCTTATCCGGATGAGGACGATTAGCTTGTTTATAACGTGCATTGTCTCACCCACATATGCGATGATGTGCAGCGTTTCGGACCGCTACATATTTCTGGACATTTTATCTTGAATGTTTCATGAATTTCCTATGCCTGGTTAAGGGAACGGAAAAGCCGGCCACGCAGGTACACAACCGAGTATTAGATTACTCCATATACACACACGTATAGTGCAGCGGTGCAACGACAGATGACATCAGTCTATGCAGTTGGATTAACTCAAAGCGTGATATGTTCAGCGTACTTTCCAGTTGCGTGTTCCGAACAATTGTGATTCGATACATGAAAACCCTACTGCATACACAAAAAGCTGAACGATATGATATTCTGTAAATCAATCGTACACATGCATGATTTCTGCCTCCATGCGTTTCACTCACCCGACCTGTATATTTATCGGGCCTCGGCCATATGCACCCCCATTAAGTTGATGTCGTTGTCCCCCATTATATGTAAATGCGTCCTCTTCTCTGATGATGACGAGTTCGTCGTCACTTCCCTTTTGCACACTGTAAAGTACATTGTCATTCTTTCTAATCCGTAATTACCGATAACTTATGTCACGTCGTTAGTGTTGGAAACTCGTGCGATTTTGCAATGGCAGATGTATCATGTTGCTGAGTTTTGAAGACGAAAGAGGTCGCAGTTATTAACCATAGCTGGCTATTGGCAGACGCGATGGCTGCGTGGGCAACAATGAAGTAGTCAAAGGCAACAGAACTTTTATTATTTCATACACTGTCATCTGTGAGTAAGTTTCAGTTGTGTGACATCCTTATTATGAAGAACACCGGTAAGTTCTATTATGGCGCTTAATTACTGGCGAAGAAACCATCAAGAAGCTAGTTAGTACGAACGGAGGGCAGAATGCGCATTGGAATTCACTTCAACTGGCGTCACCCACGCTGCGTTTCCAGTGTACAAAAAGAGGAACAAGTTAGTTTCCTATTTATTTCTACTTACTGTTAGATGCAAACGCATTGTGTTGTCTTCCGAGAGCGACGTTTCACAAGGCGCACCTTTGCCCACGACACAAGTTTTTATATGATCGAAGCTATCCCCAAAATAGTGAAGGAAACTTGATGCATTTCGTCATCAGGTGACTCTAAGGACCCAAAGAAAGAGACGGTGCAAGATCCAAACACCAATACCCAGTGGTCAGTCGCAAAATTGTAAGAATCTATAGACTTACAAAGTTCATTTAATCAAATCAATCTGGTATTGAAAGACGCAAAGAGACGCCCGAAGGAGGAAGCCAGAGGAAAACATGAAAAGGTACGATGTACTGTTGATTAATGATTGAAATTGGTTGCAGTTAAGCCACCATATACGACTAACACTAATTTTGCATGATATTTCTTCTGTTGTACAGGTTGAGCAAGTAGATATAGATAACCTGAAGGAATTGTATCAAAAGTCTAATGTACTCTGAAGCCATTGTCATGACTATGTTCATAATATCGATCGGATAAACATGCATCCACGATTTTTGACGTACTGAAGCCTTGTCTTTTATAAGTCTCGCTGATTCGTGTTATAACTTCACATGCTGACAACTTCTAGCACAAAAACCTCGACGTATAATGGGCATTTATTGGAATCATAGTCTGACTTTAGGTGCCACGCAGGAGTCTATGGTGCGTTTTCACGGAAAATTAATTCTTGACGTAGTAAGGCTCTGTCTGTTACAAGTCCTGTTCGCTCGTGTTATAACTTGACAAGTTAACATCTCTCACCTAGTAACTTTTTTTATAAAATTTTAATGGCACTCATTTTGTGTCTCGCTCATTGTTCTTTCATTTCACGCCTACTTGTTTCCCCTTTTTTTGTGGATTTTGTTTTTCAGACATTTTTGTGTTCGGTCCGCTTGTCGCATGCAGAATGCTGGATTTGGAAATGCTTTTCAATTTTACGGGAAAGATTGCTGCTTGCTGGTGTTCCTTGGATCTTAATATACCAATTTTTAATCTGGAATATACAGATACTTTGATTTTTCTCATTGCGATACTTTTAGCTTAGCTGTTAGTTTCTGCGTGCTCAGCGGTCACGTAAATAAATTTTATGGCAACATGTTTTTCTGGAAGGTCAGCTTGAAGGGTAATTCGAGGCGCCCCTAGTCTATCTTAATACCAGCCCACGTAAGGTCATTTAAAAGCGTTCGAACTAAACGCTCCATGACAAAAGGGAATTTGTTAAATTAGCTTGCCAGTTCCTGCCACATAAGACCGCTCGTTAAGAAACATCGATTGCGAGGGAAGTCCCTGAAACCTATGGAATAATGTCAGCAGCCCTGAGCGCTGAATTACGTCAGATTCGAATTGCTCCAGTAGTTGAAGTAAATAATGTTAGGTGCCACCAGCGTCATTGATCGACCTGGATGTTACTCTGGCCAACTGAGAACCAACTCTAGCCTACTCCAAAACGACTCTGGTCAGAATCGGGCCGACTCTGGGTTTTGTTGCGTGCCTCGGACCAGAATCCTTGTCAACTCTTACCGCGTGTTTTATGGGTAGGCAATCGAAGTTTATTTTAAATGCATTAATGAGAGACAGGGATTTATTGAAAAAATTTTAAAACCCGCCCGGTCTGGTGGACGGCTAATACTAGCCAAATATACTGAAGTTGCACTGGGCCCTTATTTCGCCTTAATTGGTACGCACCGGCAGCGATTCAGCGATTGATACACGGGTTCGAGGCAGAGGCCCAAGGTTCCCGGATCCAGTCAGTTTTTCTTGCTCAGCGTCAAGCGGGCGTCTGTTTAGCTGAAAGACAGTCATTGAAAACAGGGTGTAGCACCGCTCTTGGAGATTACATTAAATACCAAAATCAAAGTCAGACTGCTCACATAATAAAGATTTCTGAAAATGAGAGGCAAGTGCCGTTTTAAAACGTTGGCTAGAATCGGAGCTAACGACCCCAGAAGGAAGACTGTTCCAAAGGTTAATAACCCTGTAAGAAAAGAACTGTTGCCTAAGAAAGGTCCGAGGACGAAGCTTAAAAAGTTTCTTACTATGTCCTCGCCGACCGTCGTCATTCGCTTCAGTGAAGAGCTGATCTGCAAGGCCTACTCTAAAGAGGAAGTGTGTGAAAATGAAATCGCCGCGGAGTCGTCGAAATTCAAGTGGGTAAAGTTCAAAAATTGCAAGTCGGCACTCGTACGCGACATTCCTTGAGCCCGTGACTAGTTTGGTAGCCGCGCGCTGGACCCGCTCAACAGATAAGATGTCTTTCTTCAGGCCGATATACACGACCTGATTTGCATACCCAAGGAGCGGTCTTATATAAACCCCGTAAAGCGCTTGAAACGCTTTTTTGTCTATGCGGAGGAAAGTTAGCTTAATCATCCAAAGAGAGGCAAATCCTTCTTTTGCCGCCATCTCATGGTGATGCGCGAATGATAAGTTAGACGACAACCAGACGCCCAGTTCTTTCTTCAGGTAGGTTTTCATGGTATCTATTGTGCCAAATGCACTATGAATCAAGAAGGCATTGCGAGGATGCAGGATGCAGAGTCCTAAAGAAGTAGGAATGAATGATCACACTGCATTTGCTTTTAGTTGCCAGTTGGAGGTACATGTATACGTACTGAAGTAATCCAGTGAAATGCGTAAGGGAACGTTAGAATGCACACAGACAATGAGTTATTTTTCTTACATGAACTTGACACTGGCAACTGTAGAGTCTTGGCAATATTCTCATATGCGAACGAATGTTTATGTTAGTGGTGGGGTTGAAGCATAAATTCCTGCGTTAATTTCGTTAAGGAACAATGTTTGTTCGTCTGCATTCTTGGTCCACAGCAGTCAGTGCCTTGCTCAGGATTGGGGACGAGGATCCCGTAACCACAGCTGTTCTAGGTTGGGGACGTATTGAAATACTTGGAGGGTATCTAAGGCGTGGCATAGGTGACAGGCATTTAACAAAACGGCCATGTCACTTGCAGCGAGTTTAATGAGACAACCGGTTGCGTGACAAGACTTCCACGGGGAACACCGTTAATGGGAGTCCTTGTGAGGTGTTTAATTAGAACAATTTAATTACAGGAATCACTCTACTCGCTTGGAGATTTTAGTTCCGAATATTATTTTTTTGCCATAGGGAACTTCGTGCTATGTCCGAAACTAATGTTTAGTGCAATTAGGAATATGCCTCAACACAGATTTAGCGCACCAAACTTTTGAAAATAAAAAAGGCTTCAGCAAACTACATAATAAGTAATATTAAATTGATCACTAACAATCGAAGTTCACAACGAGTTACGCGTAATCTGATGATCCAAAAATGCCTTTCTCAATATCCAACGGCAGAAAAGGTAATCTGTCTTCGAAAGGGTTAATGAGAAGGCGCTCGTAGAAACTGGATGTAATACGGTACTAATTGAATCAATGTACGTTAAAATTAAACATCTCACCTCGAATGTAAAA
>JTDE01005490.1:18302-37841 GCA_014338405.1 Paragonimus skrjabini miyazakii
CTACAACCTTGGTATCGTAACTGCCACCTTTGGGGTCACTCTAAATTTACCCATCAGAAAGCCGAATTGCATATCACTAGTCGGGGCAACCACCCTTAGATAGCCCACCGCTCCGTAACCGACTTCAGACGCATCACAAAACATGAAATTCGACAAGTTTTGCTGAAGAAAGTTTGTGAACCACGCATCTGGGTAATAGCACGCTGTCTATGGATTCGACGTCGCTCAGGCAACTTTCCGAGCGTACGCGATCATGCTCTGTTTTATCGGGGTCCCAATTGATGCCTTGGTGACAAAGGTCTTGAAGCAACCTGTGAGCCGGCAATAATATTAATGTCACCGTTCACTAGGGATTGTATGACGAAGCCACACAACCTAATATTCCTCTTTTCGTGTTACCGGTGTGAAGGAGGTTGATCCGAAAATGGAGACAGTCGTCCACTACATGCCACCACACGCCAAGAGCCTGTTGGTGTCCACAGCTGTGGAGTTCAACATCCCAAGTGCCAACAAAGTTTTCTTCACTTGGTGAGTGTTTGAAAGCCTCACTACAGTTAAAAACTCACTTGGTGAGTCTAAACTCACACAGCCGCAGCATTGCTCGAATTTCATCTACCACAGCCCTGGCCTCGGACGTTGAGTCAAATGACACTAGACAGTCATCCGCGTAGAACTTCTCTTTTACTACGATAGCAATTTTCAATAGAAACTGCTGCTGATTGTTCACAGCTACCTTTTCTAGTGCAAAACTAGCAAACGATGGCGACGCTATCGCTTGAAAGGGGGGACATTCAGCTCGTAGGTATCCATCGGTTCGTCGCAGGAATCAGAACTCCACCAAAGAAAACTTAATACACCCTAATCACGACATGGCACACCCACTTGCAGGAACGTCTCTTTAATGTCAGTGGAGATTGCCACCGGGTATTTGAGAACACTCATGAGTACTCCCAACAAACTGCTATTCGAATCCGAACCCCAGAGTAAGGTTTTGTTGAGAGACGCACCGCGGTGTTCAGCGGCACCATCAGAGATTACGCGTGCCTTACCGGGTTTATTCGAGTTAAGTACAAAGTAAGGTGGCGAGTACCATCTCTTCGTTGAAGTTGTAGCACTCATACTTATGTATCACTTCCTGATATGCTCCAGTGTCAAGGCGGAATAGCCAGCGTTTAGCTTCGGGTCTCGAATCCACCTTTGCTTTAACGCAGCAAGGCGTTTTCCAGCTATCTCCTTATTGTTTTGCAATACCCAACTATCTTGTCTCCACAACATGCCAGTCTCATAGTGACCGCCCTTAAAAATAACACTGCTTTCAACCATAGTTAATGCTTGTTTGTCCTCCACAGGAAGCTCTTTGTCCTCTGAAGTGCTTCCGTCAGTGAAATCCAAATGACACATCCTTCGGATCAAATCATCTGACGAGACCTGACGTGACTCGACGAGGTTTACACAATGTTCAATCCGGGGTATGGTACGATACGGACCTCTTAGAATCCAGCCGAAAGTGGTCTTATTTGCATAAGGCTCACTGCCACTTCCCAATCTATGTTCCAGTACCCAATGTGCTTCAGGGACGTCGCATCCTGTTAGAATCCATACGCCGTTTTCAGTTAACTCATCAAACGAAAGGTCCCCTATGTGAGCCCATTTATCTACCTCAGATTGCTGTACGACGTCAGCCTGCGTCAATGGCAGCTGTTTCACCGTATAAATTGAACCAGCTGTGACAGAGTGCACCTGATACAAAAATTGCAACTCAACTGACCCTTTGGTGTATGGTGTTGCACAAGTTCAATGTAGAGTACGGAACATCATTTGACAGGGCCGTCCCTGCAAATCGATTTTTCTTGCAATAGATTCATCGAGCAACGTAGTATCAGACCCGTTATCTAAAAATGCAAACGTTGTCTTCGACGCCTCTCGGTCAACCAACCTTATCAGGACAAATCCTAGGCACACGTAGTTTCGACTGAACGTGGCACTGCACAAGGACGGCTTTTTCTCATTCTTACATTGTTCAGACTTTCCTCATGAACCAATGTATGATGGCGTCAACCGCAACCCGGTATCCCACACCGTATCTGCACCCTACAAGATCTGGCTACATGGTTCGCTTTCAGGCAAGCAAAACAGCGCCCGATGTCATTCAACAATGCCTTGCGTTACTCCAAATATTTGCTGCTAAACCAACTACAATCAGATATACCGTGATTGCCCATACAAGCCGAGCGCTGCAAGTTCACCCTCTAATAAGGTACACCTACTCCAGTGTTGCACCTCGAGTACTTGACTCCAGAGGGTCCAGAGGACGTTGGGTAACTTGACCTACTTTCAACGCAAGCGGCCAACTGGCCATATTGACTAGCGCTGACTGCCATTCTTTTCCCCACAAAATGTAACAAGTCGCTGAAGTTAGGTTTCCTTCCGCACTCAGTTATGCCCTCAGCAACTTCTACCCACCTTTCTTATAAGTGGTGAGGCAATCGCTCAACTGCTTTAATAAAGTTAGTTGAGCCATTTAGTTCTGCTCCGTAATCTAGCCGCGTCAACATCGCCTGACAGCCCTTCATCTCACTAGTTAGTCCACGCAAACCATCAACATCGCTAGTGACCAATTTAGGGCCCATGAAAACTTCTTTACTTACCGCCTGCATAATAACACGGTGGCGGCCAAACTGCTAGTGCAAAATTCTCCTTGCCTATGTAAACTCCACCTCCTCTGGCAAGAACGTGCAATGAGCAATCGCCTCTTTCGCCCCGCCACGACAATAATGCAATGAATATGAAAGCTTTGATCCTTCATCAACTAATACATCTGCCACGCTACCTTCAAAACTTTTGACAAAGGTGAAGTAATTCTTCGAGGAACCATTGAAACTATATGCTTCAATTTTTGGAAGACTGGCTCCAATAATCAAAGGCCAGAGAGCCCGCTCCAGCGATTCAACAGGGTCCCGAGGCCCGTTGTTAAACTGGGATCTGATATTATTCCTTGGCGTTGTACTAAATCTAGTCCCAGCTGCCGGGACGGGTTTCACTTCCACAGGCCTATGGCGCCCCTTACGGAGCTCGAGCAACTTACACCTCAATTCTAGCTCCTCGGCCTTCAACGTCAGCTCTTCTTCCAAAGATAATCAGAAACTTTAGCAGAAACATTTGACACAGCATGATTAAGCCAAAAGGGAAAAGCAGCAGATGAGTAGAACACATTCTCCATCTTCTTCAGTGGGGTCACCACCGTCCCCATCACTACCCCTGGGCCGGATCCCTGCTTACTCCAGGGAGCCCCAAACAAACGGCAATCACACTCGACAACACTCGGTTCTAAGGAAATTTTATGATTAAGAAAGCTTTTAGAAACACTTAAAACATTTGGCATAGAAGAATCGTTCGTAAACCTTAAAGAATTAAGATTAATAGGAAGGGGAACGTCACCATGGGTATGAGTGTCCGACCAGTTTTCACCCGAAATGAGGAAGGGTTCGTGGGACATCGCCGCAGCCTCGAGTAACAACGAAGCATTTGATCGTCCGGTGGCAGATTGCTGGTTCAGAGAAGCGGGATCAGCTTCGATAACGCCATAATTTTCAGGACCGGTGGAAACTTCCACAATATCCGATTTCGTCATTCTCGTAGAATGCCGGAATTCCATGACAAGAGAACGTTGCTACTCGTCCTGGTTGAAAGGCAAGGTGCCCGAACCAAATATTGAGGAATTTGAATACTACTGAATCGTTCGCTAACGACCCAAGTTCACAAAGAGTTACGCGTAATCTGATGATCCAAAAATGCCTTTCTCAATATCCAACGGCAGAAAAGATAATCTATCTTCGAAAGGGTTAATGAGAAGGCGCTCGTGGAAACTGGATGTAATACAGTACTAATTGAATCAATGTACGTTAAAATTAAACATCTCACCTCGAATGTAAAAAATTCTCAGGAATTGAATAAAGAATGTGCTTGTACAACAAATCTGACATCTAGGCACCGCTCAGTAATGGGGGACGATGAAACGGAATTGAGTTCACTCAAACAACTGGTCATTGGTTGGGTCGGAGCAGAATGATTGTTCACGCATCGAGAAATGTCAATAATTATAAGCTACTCAAGAGGGAATATGAAAGAAAAATGTCTTATTTTGACAGTAAGAAGTGTACAGGGCTCAAACTGAATAATAGTGAGGGAAACGGTTACGGTAGTTGTTGTAAGAACGAAAATGGTTACTACTGTTCATTCTCGGGAAAAATAATGAAACATAGGGCCACTCTTCAACGCGGATCAAGCAAAGCAAGCAATCTCAAAATGATGTAACAGACCTTAGCATCCTCAACAAGCCACAATTCAAAATGTCGGCAAACAAAAACCCGTGCTCACTGAAGAGAATGTTTCGGGTGTTGTGAAAATTTGGCGGATGCATTAATGGGGACAGTCAACACATGCACTGTGTGAATTCTAGTTCCGCATACAACCTCTTGCCTACTCATACATTCAGAATAATTTACTCATGTTTCTGGGGGCTAAAGTGACACGCCATTTTGGTTTTGTAACAGACTGGCCAGATGTTCTTGCCCAATTATCCGTTACACTAGCAAACCAACTTTGTGCAACGTGGAGACATGATAGAATTTTTCTTTTTTTGTTTACACTCGATTTTTCATTTTTGTACAACTTTCGCATCACCTTCGCATGATGTTCAAAGTGATAAATGTCGCCCTGCAATACGGTACAAAATCTGTACACCCCGGTCTGCTCTTCTCTCCGTTGCACAGTCGCCTGACGATAGTACACGAATCTTCCGTCGTACTACGAACATCATCACGGTTTCGGTCACGTTGCAGCAGCCCACGGTGACTCCGCAATATCCTCGCTTTCGGATACTGGTAACTCAGAATATTGTGATGGTCACCTCGAACACTTATGAAACCTGTGAGTCAGACTCTTTGATTAGTGTAACTTGCTGGGATCTGGTTACTTTTCTGTCTAGTTTGTTCATTTTGTTTTCACCGATAGCCTGGTGAGGTACGCTTGCATTTACTCAAGTTATTCAGTAACTGGTCTTGACCACTACAAATAGGTGACCCCGATGTAGTCAACTTTTCCTCACCTTTTTCCATCGACATAAATCGCCAAACTCGTAGTACCTTAACGTTATGTTAACTTCCTTTTCCCGGTGTTCTATTCAATCAACACGAGCGTGAATGTATACATTATCCCATCAATTTTGCATAGTAACGATTGTCTTCCGTTAACATGTCCGACTACGACGATTCAACCGAGCAGCTGACCGCGTCCGTGCACATCAAACTGCTTGAATTTGGTTTCAATAACCTTCGTTTCCGGTTTGAAAAAACTGAAGCTGTCTTTCGAACGAGACGCATGAAGTCCCAGACCATGATGTACTCCTACATCCATCCCTACCAAGACGGATGAAAAAGTCTCAGATCTTATCGACAACATGCCTGAAGACCAACCGTACGATAAGATAGAAGGCACCTTAATTAGCATGGTAGGCGTTTCTGAACAGCGAAAGCTAGACCAACTAGTTGCTAAAATGGAGCTAGATGGCTGCAAGAACGTACCACCATCGACTCGTGAGGTTTTGGCTACGTTCAACAGTGTTGTGCCTACAGAAGAACTTGAGGAAGCAGCCGACGAACTATTGCAACTCCCGTTGCGCGGTTATATGCCTTTGTATATCTGGTCGGAAATGTTCTGTAAAATCATTCTAAAGACTTAGGATAATCCACTCAGGAACACAACAGTCACAGTGTCAACAACGCATTTTGCAACGGTCGGGTTAACGGAACTTTTTTACAAGTTCAAAAAACGTCCTAAAGGGCAATGTAAATTACATGGCACCGCCAACAGAATTACAATAAATGATGATTCACCTTGAATATAAAGTGACCGGATGCATGAATTTTCCAGCTGGAAAATCGCTCGAAATAGAGTGAACAAACAAGAGCAAACAAATAGCTACCAGTTAACGGGAGACAGGCTAATCGAACTAATCTGCTGCTGCGGAAGTTGAGGACGTGCTAAGTAGTGAAGAGCAAGAAAGTTTCAGTTGATGAGCGATGACATTTTTTAAAGAAAGGAAACAAACACTTTATGCAGTCGTGGAATGAAATTCATCATGTTTTTTTCTGCGCACATTAAAGACGAGTAAAGGTTAATTTAGGATCGACCTGCTACACATAAACGAAATCCACATCAATGAGTTCATCGTTCAACCTTCTATCAAACTCTTGACGGCGAATATAGCGGATGAGCTACAGTAAACCCGACACGCCAGTTTATCCAGCAAGTTATTTATTGCAGTTGTAAAGTCACTTTTCAAGTGGGTGTATATATCCACATATACCTTTTACCACAGCCCATATATATAAATATATATAGTAATTAACATCAAACGTATTTTCCATTACTACCGCTCTATTACATTGCTGGCAACAAAGTGTACAACTTCGTTCGAGAGGTAAACATGTGACTTTTTCAGTTTGAGGCGGTATTACTGCTGCGTCTAAACTAGCTCTGGTGTTAAACTAGGTAAACTGCTTCAGTTATGTGTATCTGAAACCATAACAATATGTGAATTTTTTGAAATCATATTTCAAAAATTGCGAGAAACCACATTCGAGAATTTTTGCAGTTCATATGCGACTTCGTAAAGTATCGGATGCACAAGCGGGAAATACAGACGAATCGAACCAAACACGCGACGGAGTTGCAAACATGAACGTCGTGTGGTTTGTAAAGGCCGAAAAGATGCATTAGCTACGCGTATAATGAATGAACGAAGTTTGAAAAACATTTTCACAGGAACGATCATCACGTGGATTACTTTTCGTGATTCCGATCGACGAGTCTAGTAGAACAGTCGTCGACTGCCTCAAATAAAAGTTTATTTTGAGTGTGTCGAAAACAACCATCTTTTGATAAACCGCATATCAAGAAATAGGCGTGCAGTAGATGGTTATCTCTCCAAATATCACCCACTGTTGAAGTAGCTGCCTGCATCAGTGTTTGGTGACTGTCGTATGCTCGATAGAAAAGCAGTGATCATGCTGAATGTATTCCTTTGGTCCCTTATTTCTGGGCTCAAAGTTATTGCGGCGACACTTGTGAATCCCCCCCGCAAAGAAAGACACGGCCCTTTGAGATACGCTGGCAAGAAAATGTTTTTTCATGACCGTTAACTTCGATGTTACTAAAGTTTGACATAATTCACTCGTCGTGGCTTTATTTCGCGCAGTTTCGTCCGTCCCCACCTCTCATTGCGGTCTATATATTTATATGCACCTTGGTATCACTTACGTCTTATCGCTCACTTATTACGTGACTCCGTGTGTTTGGTCAAGTTCACTTGAATCGTTGATATCAGACCATGCGAATTCAGTGGATGCAGTATCGTTGTGGTTTTCTCTTTCTTATTTTATTAATGTCGTTCTAGCACTTCAGCATCTTATCAGTAAGAAACTCACACGTGCGATCGTCTTTTTTGGTCCATGTCGGCTCCTCAGCATTACGGACGGAACGATTTTAGGTACAGTCTACCGACAGACATTGAGGGTGTACCAAGCACAGCTCGAAGGATCATCAGACATCCTGCACTAACAGTGCCTCAAAACTTTGTCTTCGAGGTCAGCGAATTCGTCCATCAATATGCTGAATCTTATCAGTTCTCACTTTCGAATTGTATGGCCCAATGCACGTGATGCGCGGGTTCTTTCTGCTGGTTGTCATTCACTTGAAACCTCTCAGAAGACAATCGTGTCATTGGGTTTTCCTTGTATACCTCTGTCTGACGAGCATAATTCCGTTCCCTGCCTCCAACCTTTGGCTGCTGATCTCCATGTGACCCACACTGATGATGATATCAAAATACCTTTGATTGGTTCCAGTATTCCCACCTCAGTTCATTTTTGTTTAAGACTTCCTATTGTAAAGTTTTCTTGATATTCACAGGGACGCGTATAAAAATGATGAGTTGTCTGTTGCTCTATATGCTTGAAACCTGTTACAACTGAGCGTGGGTCGTAACCAGTGGTGGCCATAGAGGGATAGCGGCACTAATGGAGAGGACAGAGTGCATACCTAAACTCCTTGACCTTGCCCCAGCCATAACTCGGGGTTCACCTGGGGAATATTTGGTGATGGACGATATGTTACACAAAGAAGAGATGCGTCTGAAAGAAAAGATTGGAGACAGCATTTTACAGGAGGTTAAAAGAAAAGTTTTGTCTATTACGTTTGATGGACTAACAACTTTCATCCCGGCTAGCCTGGCACATTGCCCCGATGCTTATGGGTTCCAAGACAGTTCTGTAAAGGGATGTAATCGCAACTCAGTTGTCGTTGTGAGGTTTTCGGAAGTTAAACCGGAACCACTTGAAGAGTCATCCTGGAAATTTCAAAGCTTCTTGCAAACTATTGAGCCTAACGTGGTTAAGAGATTAAATAAAGAAAGAGAGAAGTTATCTTACCAGATTTATCATTATAAATATCGTGTTAAGACGGCTATCAAACACTGCACAATGCTGTGTAACGAAGTATGATTTCCCTATTCAACGGAACCATCAAAGCGGCCATTTGGAGGACCCCATGAAATTATTCAACCTGTCACCAAGGAAGTGCCTAACGGCCCGAAGCTTGCTGGACATTGAAGACCCATAACATTCAGTCACTTAGATTAATGGGTCTCAGCAGACGTTGTCACAGTTAAGCCGTTCATTTTGGTTAAATTGCCTAACCAACCGTCTATGTATCGTCGATAGAATTCCTCACCCCGTATAAGAGAAGTTGGCAGAGCTGGTTGACTCTGTCATGAACAGTGGTTGGGAGCCTTCTTTTAACGACTTGTTTGGGCTAATGGAGCACGAAATATGGTTTCCAGTACTATATCACCCGATCAGGTCACAGCCGTATGGTGGAAAGGACACCTTGCGCTTTCGCGAGACTTCTCATCGAATACTCGGTGTGCCGACTGTCGTCAGAACAGTTAATAAGTCGTACCAGTCGGCACAGTATGGTGGTAATCATGATTAGCCGACGTGCCGTCGAGTTGAGTGCTCATCACTTTGTGGATGACATGTGGTTTTCTTGGAGTGTAAACTAAGCTTTGTTTGCCTGTTGGCAAACTGCACAGTCGAGTATTGCAGAGTCCGCATATGGCGATCACGGCCTCTATGTGGAAGGCGAAATCATACTCCGATGCCGCCGTCGTGATCTGAACTCGACGTGAAAGAGTCAAGCTGTAGAGCTACCTCTTTGTCGGATAGAGGAGTTTGTCTTGGCTTCGTGCCCTCCAGGTTTATTGGGACAGTCAAGGCGGTCGAAACGTATGTTCCTCCAGATAACGACTCTGATGCTGTCTTCAAAGACCGTAGCAACTGTAGCGAAAGTCAGTCAACTTAACTTTTAGAACTATACCATTCTTTCTGCGTTATTCACTTATGTTTATCTGAACTCAATCCTAGTTTGGAACAAAATCTTTCGGTTACTCCGATATACTGCTTTTGGCAACTGAATCGGAAGCGCTGCATTTTTATGGTTACGGAAGTCCATGGATGTGAGCAATCAGCCGTCCCACACTCTGGTGCACAGTATGCATCTTTAGATTAACAAAAGTTTATATATCCTTATAGTGTAGGTGCAGACTCGTGCATAGTCGCTTCTGTATTACTCAGGCAGTGGAGAGGATTTTGTTCGGGTTCAGGGTGATAGTTTAAGTTTAAGAAATATGAATCAGCAAATCACTTACATCACTGTGAAACATTCTGTTAGGTTATTTTGCTCCACCTTGGGTGTGCCTGAACAATTTCCGGAGGTAGTTAGTTGCAAACACAATCATACTTACTGCACTGATATTTCGTTTTTCATTCTATCTCTTTGTTAGTTGTCATGAACGGTATTCAAACAATTCCCCTGCCAGTGTAATGAATTTGACAGTTTACGTTGATGCCTTCAGCGTCTGTATGAGTAGATGTGCCCAAGAGTAGATAATGGAAAATGGAAAACTGTAGTCCTATTTTTGTGGATTATTTTTGGAAATTTAATTATGGGCGGTTGAAAGCTTCGAAAGTGTTGGATGTGAATACCGGAAGTGCTTTCAATGGAATTACAGACTTTAAACCATCCTTAAAAACGTTGCCGGAAAAGTTTTGACTCCCGCGGCGCCCACAGTGAATCTAAGTCATAATACCCGCTGCCTGGCCACCGTTTGCCCGTTAATGTTGGAACGGTACCTGTGTCCGCCAAACTACATTTCGCTACTTGGGTATTGGATGTATTAAACGTCCTGCAAGCCCCGTAAGAAGTGAACGTCCACTTTTGTAACGTGGTTTGCTGCGAGTCAGAAAGAAGGTCAACTAGACCCCATCAAAATATGGTGCAAAACATCCTATACCTTTGTCTCCTAAATATCCTATCATCTGCTTTACTTATTTTCTACCATCCTAAGAAGTGGACACGTTCGAGCATTTGACGCACTATCAGGAATTCATCAGTGGTACTGGACTTCGGGAATAACTTTGGTAGACTGGAAACCCTCACAAAATTGTGTAAACTCTAGTATATAGAGCACTAAGTTCTGCGGTGAGCAGATGGCGTTTATAGTTGAAGACAGTTTGTTGGCCTTCCATCCAGCATTCACCCGTGGGTGTTGGATACTTTGATCCACTAATCGTTAAATAAATGCAAATACTTGAAAACGGACTTGGATGCCTTCTCAACTGCATCTCAAAAACAACAGTACATATAGAAACGATACATTTCAAAGATACTGGATTCTTCTTGCTTATAGTTTGCCGGTCTGTCACCAGAAGCCGTGTTCCGTCGAAAATATGGATCGAAAACGGATCTAACACTCAAGGAGCCAAGACGGAGCTGAAAGACAATAATAATCTGTCAATAAGTGAGGGTGAGTTGCTACCTTAAGGAAAGACAATGTGGTTGGATATTCAGTTCATCTGCAGGGATCACTGCGATGGCGTGCGAGAGCCCTTGTTAAGTGCGATAAGACAGGTATTCCCGTTGGTTACTTGGGATTGGCATATAAGTGATGAAGTGCTGCTACTCACATTGGCAGGATTAGAAAAGGGGATCAGTATTCAACTATTGCTTTCTAATCCTGGTTGATTCATATCGAAAGGTTACTGGCTGTAGCATTAGATAAGTCCACCGATCCGTAAAATTTACAAATTTCTCAGCATTTAGGCAAACGCTGGTGACTAGTGTGTCATTCGTTAGATGAATTTTGGGGACTATAACTCTGATGTTATCTACTATCGGTGTATAACCGGCGGAAGTGGCACGAGAGAATAACAGGTATGAAAAACGGACCAAATTACAGTTAAATATGTCCACAAGCCATCAAGAGTATGGCCATGGGGAGAATAGAAGCCACGAACAGGGGGCATGGACGACTTATGGGAGAAACAAGCGAGCAATTGCATAGTTCGCCGGTATGGTGTAGTGGATCTAAACGCTATGTACAGTTCAGGTGTGAATACGAAATCAAAAGGTGATAAAAAAATGAGAACAACTGACTCACAGAAGTTCGTGAGGGTGCGTTGTATAGAGTTCCACCACATAGAATGAAGTTTCTAATTGACGCTATCTCTCGTGCAGCTCCCAAATAACTTTGGAGGTCACAACGAAGATGATTCCGACGACAGACGAGTTTGGAGATTCGCTGAAATATATACCGATTCCATTAGTCGTTAACTCATCCAAAATTTGTACACAGGCGACAATGAACGCAGACAGAGAACACAGAGCTCGCGATCTTGAAAGTGTGATTTTTTGTATTGTTAATTGATTCCATTCACATGATTAAGGTAAGGCTCAGAACGTCTACCAGTCAGAAACACGCGGACATCCCAACTCTAAACTTATCCTAAAGGAACCAAACAACCGGCCACCAGTGGAGCACTGGCTTTAATAAACCCCCCTCAATTCAATATCCTACGAGTCGCTCGCGCTTACCTCCTCCGCATTACAAGAGAAAAAATAAGCATGTAAACCCTTACCCCCTTCCAGGAAATAAAAGGCTGTATCTATCACCAACCCCTAATCTTCGGTCTCTTCCTACCAATAGCAATCTCTCACGTGATACACCTTTTGAAGCAAGACTCAACCAGAACTCCACTATTTCCACCAGAGTTGATTATCCCATGCTTAACGCCCCTTTTGATACGAACAGCCCCCACAATATTAATGCAACCCGTGCTCCCTTCGCTGACAACGTGCGTGTAGATATGACCAACCCATTTCAACCTTACCCTTTTTTACTGCGTCACACACCGTTCAACATCCCCCTGCCCAGTCCACCTCCCATATCCCACTGCCCCATCACACCTTACTGACACTCTTCCAACACTTTCTGTCATGGACTAAAAAGCAGACGAAATTCCTTTAATCATCGATGTGCTCACCATAACCGCATCTGATCAGGCGACGTCATCAAGGTCTCTGAATCACAAAGACCATTCTGTTGTGGACATTTTTAAAGGTGTGAAATTAACGTCGAACAAGGAAAATGCATTAACTTTATTGCTTTTGAATGCACGCTCACTATTCAATAAGATGCATATTTTTAGATCTTTCATCTTCTTATATAGTACTTGCATTATTCTGGTCACTGAAGCTTGGTGTAAACCTGAAACTTCATATGTTCCGTAACATCGCGGTACAGGACTTGGCGGTGAATGGTTAATTTACTTAAGGGAGCAGTATTCTGCAACCATACTCGATGAGCCGTGTCTTGATAGAATTGGTGACTCATTGTAGCTGTCAGTGTCAACTGAATCCTGTGATCTACTCTTAGGATGTGTCTACAGACAACCTAACGCCACTCATGACCACATGACTAACCTTATTAATGGACTGAATTATGTATCAACACTGCCCACACAGTACAAAATAATTGGTAGACATTTCAATATGCCCAATATTTCTTAGACCTCTTTTACAGCCCCTGTAAATCAAGCAGAGTTTCTCGCATGTGTCCGAATAAATGGTTGGTGCCAACACGTTTTAGCACCCACCAGACTAGACCACACTTTAGATCTAATTTTTACAACAGGTATCTGTTCTTCTAAAATGGCCGTCCTAGAACGGTTTCCAGGAAGTGATCAAAACGTAGTAAACTTCATGTTTGACCTAAAAGCTGTAAAAAAGTCGAACATAATATGTTATCGCCAAATAAATTTAATCGACTGGAAGATGTTCACCACTCTGTTGAGGTACTTGGTGTGAAACACATTCTTTCTGACCTCTGACCCTAGTATTGCAACCGAAGTATTTAATGAAAACTTCAGGTTTTGTATGAATATCTTAGCCCCAGAAAGATCAAAACACCGTAATGTGTGTGGTAAAGGCAGGATCCTCACTCCAAAAGAGCAATGTAAGCTCCAAAGTCTGAAATCGCGATACAGAAAAACATGATTTCTCCCTTATTATTCAAGTGCATAAATTGTTTGACACTATCGAAAATAGAACTAAAATGTTCCACTTAAATGAGGAAAAACGTGTGCTGAACAGTAAAGAGAAGAGCTCTGAGTTGATGCGGTTATTGAAACGCAGAAACTGTACAAGGGACCCTATTATCTCAATAGTTACACTACAGAACAAAATCACTGCAGGTGATCCTGTAACAATCTGCGTGGCTTTCAATTCATATTTCGCTGCTTCCTTTAACATTGAAGAAAATATATTGCCTCCACCTCTCCCTGTAAAAACACACACGGTCCTAAGCCACGTTACTGTTGATGCGGTAAAAATACGCTCTCAATTGACTACTATCAAACCTTCTTATCTTCCTGGTCCGAAGGGTATACACCCTGGTGCTCTCAACCACGGAGGGGATGACATTTCTTTCCTTTTGGTTAATATTTATACACCTTCTCTATCATAAGGCTCCTCCCCTCTCCAATGGAAAAATTCTCTAATTCAGCCCCGTTTCAAAGGTGGCTCGCGACAAGACATCAGCAATTATCGTCTCATTAACCATACTTCAATTTGTTCTAGAGTGTTGGAAAGGATAATAAAATATCGCATGGTTGGATTCTTATTATCACAAAATCTTATAAACCACTCCCAGCATGGGTTCCTCAGCAAACGTTCGTGCATGACGTGCCAGCTGGAATTCTTTGATCACGTTACAAAATCTGCTGATTCAGGGAATGCAATTATCATTATACTTTTGGACATGCCTAAAGCTTTTGATCGTGTGCCTCATAAGCGCCTTCTAATCAAAATGGCATCTTTCGGTATAAGTGACCCATTGCTCAGCTGGTTTGCTTCATACCTTGCAGACCGCACGCAAACAGTGAAACTAGGAAATAACAGCTCCACGCTCAGATCAGTCACCAGTGGAGTGATTCAAGGAAGCGTCCTGGGACCGTCACTCTTTCTTATGTATATAAATGATATATGTAAAGCTATCAAGCATAGCAGACTATTTCTATTCGCTGATGATATCAAACTTGTCTACAATTTCCCTCCTGGCGATCTCAGTTCTTCTTTGAGAAATATACGGGGGGACTTCATGTCATTAGAGTCTTGGTGTCAAACTTGGCTGATGAAATTCTCAGCCAATAAATCCACCATCGTCGCACACGGTTGTCATATACCGGAGGACTTTATAGAGCTGGATGGTCATGGTATTTCAACTGCCAACTCAGTCCGCGACCTGGGTATACGTTACTCAAACTCATTCAATTTCGCTGAACATATATCATTCTTAATAGCTAAAACTAGACGAACGATTGGATACACTAAGCACTCATTCTCCCTTCCCGTAGCTCGACTACGCCTTTATAGGCTGTACGTACGACCCCAACTTGAGTACTGCACGTTCATATATAGTTGCTTGCGCAAGTCTGATAGGCTAGCTCTGGAAAGTCTCCAACGTGCATTCACGAAAGGTTTAGTGTGTTATCCGTCTTCTTTGAACTACAGAGAACGTTGCCAGACGCTTGAACTAGATCCCCTTTGGCTGCGGCGTCTCAAGCTGAAGCTTGCACTCATGTATAATCTAATTTATGGCAGTAAATTTAATGTCAAACTCGCGATTCGCCTTTAGCATAGCTCAAAATACAACATCAGAAACAAAGAGTTCACCTTGACGGCTCTTAAATCTCGTAGAAAACTGCGTTAAAATTTTTTCCTAGTGAAATATACCTACATTTGGAACAAACTCCCACATGCACTTAGAGCCAGTAAGAATATACATCAATTCAAACGAAGCTTAGAAACTTTCCTGACATTAAGGAACGTCATGTCTATTTTCAAACTCTGTCTGCCTGAAGACGATATCTTTGAAAGCGGACCTAATAACATCTAAACATCTGATCTAACCTAATAACATCTGAGGGTAAACCTATACCACATTATACAACGCCATATACACTTCGAGCTAATCAAAGTTATCAACTTCACCATTCGAGACATCTCTCAGTTTCGAAACTTAATTTTCCTCCAGCAGGATAGATCTTGTACACAGTTATGTCCAAACCTTGCAGCTGGACAACAAAACTATAGCCAACATATGGCAACATCATACACATCCCCGTTCGTAGTAACCAAACCATCCTGGTACACTCTTACTTCATACCTAATGATTACCAGTTGTGTATAGTTATCGACTACTATGCAATAGCTGTGCACGTTAAAGCAGTTTGGAAAATATATATATAACTTAGCCTGTTCGTCTCATATGATTACACACAAATATGTTCATCTTCCTATCCTAATATACCACCTGACAACCTTCCGGTGTTGCCAAAACCTTTTCCATTCTACATAACGGCGTATATACTAAATCGACATCGGAATTTGGCTATAGTCATATACTAGGAAAAGCTGCGAATGGATCTTTTTTCGCGTCATTCGATAACAACTGTTTGTTGGAGATATACATTTTATCAACTAACACAAAATTATAAATTTTATATAAAAGTTTTGGTCGGAAAATATCAGGTTCCATTGTTCGTCATACTTCGCATGATCATTTCACGTCTTCCTGTTTATCACGTAATTTTGCTTTTCATTCTCGATTCCACGATAAATTCTAACGAGACAACATTCCATAACGTCCGGACAATCAAAATTCCGTAATGGTTGGACAATTCGCGAGGTCTGTGAAATTCCGTCAATTTTGAGGAAATAACGAAGTCCAGTCCAGTAGATAGTCCATTTCACCGCAAAAATTGGGACCCTCCTATCTTCCGTCATCTTCACAAAGGTTTTTACATAATTTTCCGGAACCGTCTACATCAAATAATAGCGAAATCCTTCAACTGTTCATTTCCTCCATTCTGAAAAATCTTCTTTCTTGGCATGACCTTGAACATACGGTCAACGTTAACCCTGTGAAGCGCGAATTGATGTAACTACTCAGCATTTTTTTATCGAACATTGAAAATTTTGAGAACCATCGTTTTAGAAGCAAGTGAGCCAAATGCTTCTTCATAAACTAGAATTTTCCCCTATTACTATGTCCGTTTTGCAGCTTTATTTTCATAATTGATGTATTGCACAATTGACAATTTTGATTACGGTATGTGTTTCACGTTACCATGTGTATGCTGATCACGCTTATCTAAGCGTGTTTCTCATAGATGCGTTGTGAAATATACCATTATTATTATTATATGTGAATTTGAGGAATGTGGAAAATGTGAAAACCAATTATACTTATGCAGTACAAAATACTGTACTAAACGCTACAATGGTGCTTCGAGACCGAAACGAGTTGGAAACGGCAATATAGGTGCGAAAAGTTACTTTTCAAAATTTTCATAACATATTAAAGCAAAAATTACGGGACAGATATATAGATTTAATCGGGTGTTATGACTGTTTTGCAAAGAGAAACATCGGCTATACCGAAAAGCTTTCATATTCCTGATTTTGTTGAGGAAAATTAGTTGCCTTTTCTCAATAAAAGCGTCATGTTGCTTTTCGTAATCGATCTTGCGTTCTGAAAATGTCTCCATCGGAATTTTCACGGTGAAATACTGGTAATAATGGTGTATATCCCAACTCATCTGTGAGACACGCTCAGATGAGTGGGATCGATGTGCATATTGTAACGCGAAACCCTCAAATGCCAACCATACACAAATAATGCATAATAATATGTAGTACATAATACAATAATATATAAAGTAAATAATAATACTACACAAAGACTACATATTCCCATGTTGCAAAAATGCTTAATTTTGCGTGGTTTGTAAAATATAGTTGCAGTGTTAATTTTCGACCACGTTACATTCGCATTGCAATGCACACTAAATATCGAAATAAATTCTAACATAAGCTATGCTAATAAGTTGGTGGATTGGTTATATACCTGAATTATTTGTTCACCCCGTTTCGCTGTCACTATTTCGGGTAGAAATCGGTCAACGTTATTATATGGTACGGTGTCACCATGGGTAATACGTCCTATTCTATAATTAGCAAGGTGCGTACGGTTTTGTTTCTTGTTCATTGACTATTCTTGGATGTAACTTATCATGTGTACGCAAGACAGTGATCATTTATCTGACGGATAATTACTAACTTTGATGCTCGTTATTTCTTCGAAGAAAACATTGATTCTCACTTGTACCGTTTCAGGAACCACCCCTCAATCTTCGTATCCTGGACGCTTAGGCGACTGCAGTTTGGGATTTGTTGTGATTGTCACTGAACCCATTTCTTAGTACGGTTGTTTTATTACATTGTTGACTATAATATGTACAGTTACTCTCAAAAAAATGTCCGATTTGTTATCACTACTACATCGAATCTATCTCCGGGGTTGAGCTGGGTCGATTACTTTAATACTGGATTTTTGGAACCATCACTGAACATATAACCAAATATATGCGTCAGCTTAAAAACACGTAATAGAATGCATTTTGGTTTAAAATTAATAATCGGCTTATTTGTATTCTGTAGTCACAACGCCAGGACATGCTGTTAATCGTTCGACAGCCAGCAAAATCGAAGCATGATGATTCACATAAATATGTGTAATAAGAGTACAGTATGGTCACCGAGATTCCGATCGATCTGCCTCTGCTGGCACAATCAGAGTTGAATTACGTAAATCCATAATCCAGTTTGATGGACGAATCCACAAATAACTTTGGGATTTGCTTGGGACTTGAGACACAACCACTAATTTAGCCCCAAGGGGTGAATCACGCGATTTTTTTGATTAGTTTATTTCGTGTAATGTAATTCATCACTAAATAAACCAAAAACGACGTAGTTCGTCATTAAATGAACTAAGAACAACGTTCTTTGGAATTGTAAAATAAACCAACGGGAATGAATACGAAATATTTACATAAAGTGGCGTTTTTGCTTGAACATCTTATATATCAGATTTTGTAGTGTCTCGAAAGAAAATATGCACAGTAGAACATCCAGTGAGAAGCATTACAAGGTACAAAAACGAGCAAAACAGACGCTTGATGAAAATAGGTGGTTTTTATGCCCATAACAACCACGTCACTGTTTTACTTCCGTGAAAATCCTGGTGATACATGATGAGATGATAAATTAGACTGAAAGCACTTAAAGGCAACTGTGTGTTGTAACACCCAATCGAAATTAGCAAGCGCGCACAGATTGAGTTTGAACCTAGTAGCGAGGCGTGCCGCGCTTTTTAATTTCCGTTTGCGTAGGTCACGTTTATGGCCTGCTGGGCCACTGGCCGATGCTTGTTTGTGTTCTTTCCCTCTACAAGTCTGTGGCTGGAGCCTCTTCTTTGGATAAAAGCTGTCTCCTGATGTCTCCAATCTGCGTAGAGTTAAGGCACATGTTTTATGGACATCAGATTCAAAAACGGCTGGCTTGAATGTCAGTATTATGCCGGCGAAAACGAGTTGCAAACGGCCAGCCAAGCGGGGAATAATATTTTTGAAATTCTGGTGAAAAATGGGAATACATAGTTTACTAAATATAGTTAGAGTCATTGGGTGTGATAGTTGTGTTGTGCTGAAGAATATCTATTAGACATGAAGGTCGCCTAGATTGTCTCCTTTGCAGAAAAAATCTTCCACTTTTTTCTACAAAAGATTCATATTGATTTTCGTCGTCAAGTTGTTTGGAATTTTCATGGTGAATACGTTTCCGTCCTGCAGAATCGATGATATTTGTGTTATGTGGGCGATAATGACACTTGTCATTCCCTATTAATTACGTTTGCATCGTATCCCACATTAAATATCGTGCTGATTAACCACCAAAGATGCGCCACCACGTTTTGAGGTAAATCAGTCACATCTTTTCATATATGCAGCGTAACGTATATTGAATCGTTAGCTCATGATTCAAGGTCACAACGAGTTACGCGTAATCTGATGATCCAAAAATGCCTTTCTCAATATCCAACGGCAGAAAAGATAATCTATCTTCGAAAGGGTTAATGAGAAGGCGCTCGTGGAAACTGGATGTAATACAGTACTAATTGAATCAATGTACGTTAAAATTAAACATCTCACCTCGAATGTAAAAAATTCTCAGGAATTG
>JTDE01005491.1:18372-38790 GCA_014338405.1 Paragonimus skrjabini miyazakii
ACTCAGGGAGTTTAATCATAACAGTATTCTCCAAAGAAGTCGTTTCCTGTTCAATATTATGATGCATAATAATGAGGAGAGAGAGAATAAATTTTCTTGAGAGGACTATAGGAGGAAGGTTGTCGAACAAATAAAACTTTGGCAATACGTGTGATAAAAGTCAACACACGGGCTCACCAATTTGTAGGGGACTAACCCAATACAATGATACAAATGCCAATATTCAGTTCCAAACGCAGTAGCCGAATAGCTCACTATAGACAATCCCAATATATACGAAACAGGAACGCCAAGGAGACGAGACGCGCGCACCAAAAGTGTATTGCTAAGCAGGATCAATTCAACCAAGTGATGTTCATTCTGTACAAGGGAAAGTGGTGCAAACTGTATATAACAATAAAGCGGAATATGAAAATGTGTACAATACCCCGTAAAACAAACTGACATCAAAACTTCGTAGAGAATTTCGATTGTCAAGTGATAATCAGTTTAGAAGTAGCTGCTGGTTACCCAATTATCGCAGAATGCCATAACAATTATTTGCGAATATTATATACTTTATTTGAAAACAAAAATATTGATATCGCGTAAAGTTTTTGTCCAAAAATACAACATTTACATTAATCTTCATATTGCATGTGATTACTCCACATTCTCCCATTTGACACATGACATTGCGCTCTTTTTCTTACTCCCTCAAGCATCCGTTATGCAAGGAAAACTTTCGCGATGAATGGGCGCTCAAAACTCCATGTTGGCCGAGCGATTAGCGAGATTTTCAACTTTTTGACGTTTTCCAGTAATCATTGAGGTCTCGCGTTGAAGTCTGCTCAATTCTTCGCCCCATTTTGGAACTTCACGTCATCACTCGCCGAAACCGAATTATTTCAATATTCTTCGGAATGAAGTTACGTCAAATAACGGCGAATTCCTTCGAAGATGAATTTGCACGTATTTCCCGGCGTGACTTCGAAATATTTGAAACGTCGTCTTTACCTAACCTCGTAAAAGGTAAATTAATGTAGCATCTCATTTTTTGGATTGAGTCTGTGGAACAGACGAACTAACTTCTTTCCTTATGTGTAAATCGGACGTCGTAAACTGTGACTATTTTCCCTCCGATTACGTCTTCTTTGGTCAGCAGATTTCATGTTTGTCTTGTTATATATCTATTTGTTGCTTTGTACCGCATGTAATCACCTGTCATGATCGCGCACGTCCGAGCGTGTTTCTCACAAATGCGTTGAGAAATATATATTATTATTAACAATATATATGGACTATATATGGACTCTATAATTTGAGACGCTATATCGTCGTATATCACATGTACTGAAATGTATAATGTATTGTGCGTGCGCATATTTATATAATTACAAGTATGCATTTGTATACTTCACGTGGATTTATTCCATGAACAGATATCTGAAAACATAAAGTGGAAGGAGCACCACCAACAAGTATGTTGCGTTTCTACATTCGTGAGTCAGTAACCATAGGTATGTTGTAGATAACACAAACCCGTAATCCACGTTTGGGAATGTAGATAACAACTGCGCTGAAACTGGCTTATTTCGACGCTTAAAACAAAGATTTTCGTGTCGCCTATCCAGGAACACAGCGAATTGTTATTTCGGACGGGTTACCTGAGTTACATAATGCATAAAGGTGCTTATTTTCCTGTCATATACAATAATTCGCCAAAAATAATGGTCTTTAAGCCTGATTTGTGTTACCAGGGTACATACTGTTACCCAACGGGCGCAAAATGCCTAATGAGTGGATAATTTTTGGGAGGACTTACAGTGAAAGTTACCCGTTTTCCAGGTATAGTGCACTACAGTTTTCGACCCCAACTCGGTAGGCACATTTCTGTAGCAAACCGAACTTCCAGATGCTGCGCTATATTTCCTTCCATAATCACTGTCTACTTCTTGAGGTGTAATTTGTCCAAATGTTTGGTCAGAGGCTGCAGTGGCCTACCGGTGCCACTACGAAACTGGTTTCGCTGTTCATTGGCAAGTCAGTTGTTTCTTCTTCGTTTCCACTGCTGGTGCGTTCTTCCTGTAATAACGGTGGCGACATTAGGTGTGCATGTTTGTACATAACTACTGTTTACACTGTAAGCTTTATTGTGACCACGCACGCGAGTTTATAATAAAGTTTTTCATTTAATTTTTACAGTACATATATGCAGATACGTTTGTCTATGGAGACATCTGTTTTTGAACACATACCCATGCGTACGTGCCCCATTTATTTAACTTGTAACGTTTCCATCGGTTGTGGGAATGGTGAGATTGCTGTGGTTTCACCGCATATGTACGCATATATGTATATATATGCGTACACACAAATTCACTGAAATATTTTCCTGCATCCAACGACTTACGTCATTTATTCCCGTGATACATATGCACGACAGTTGCCATGAAACACGTTTACTGCCCATCACGGTTATCGACGTCGAATTTGAACTTATGTTTCCAACAGCACTGAATATCGTTCCAACCGCATGGTTACTCTATCTTTATTACTCACGGATCTATGCAATCTCGAACACATTCATAAAACGTATTGTTCTAGCTCATAGTCGAATTTCGTACAAATTCAGGAAGGCATATTCATGTTACACGAAACGAAACAACCAATGACGGTGGCATCACTTGAATTTCTATGAAGAATACTCTAAGACTGCTATATCTTGCTTTAGCCCTACCTTGACTATTTACAGGGATATGTTACTCCTTACCAATCCCAACAAATTCGTTTTGTATTTGAATTTCCATCCTATCCCCTCCTCTTTCGACTTTCCGTGAATCCCGTCGAACGGATTCTGTTGCCGGTGGATTGGATATGACTGGCTGTGGTGTACAGATTTGGAGGTGGAATACGTGGACGTGTCTAATGGATATTAGTGTAGAAAGACAGAATAGCTTGACCTAATTCGCCAATTTCTTTTCAACAGTGAGTTATGAGAATTAGGGGGCTTCGAAAACGTTGAACTTGAAAACCTCAAGTGTTTATAATGATATCGTCATTTTTGGGGGTCTAAAAATGTGTAACGAAGACACCGGATTTAACGGACGCCACCGAAACTTGACTTTTGCGAGTTGTCTGTGACAGACTAAATTTTTCTGCAATACTGCTGCAGAGAGATATGATTATGAGGCAGTGCGTGAAGGGCAAGCAAATGTTTTGTCAACCTTCCCATGAAAAAGGTAATAAACCGTGGAAAATATGACACCTTTTTTAGGGCATGAATAATTTTAGGGAAACTTCGGGTCGTCACCCCTAAAATAGTGGGTCAGATTACCTGATAATTTTCAGACATTACCTAGGACATCCGAAGGGCACCCATGAAATTTTCGAGAGAAACACACAAAGGACGGTTTTACTTTCTATGAGAGGTATCCTGCCGGCCAAATGTTTGGGATTGCCTATGTAACTTATAAAAACTATCCGGTAATTCGACTTTTACGGTAGTTTCTCTCCAAAATTACCCGTTAGTAAGGTGGTTTGTGCTGGCTGGACTACAGTGCAAACTGAATGGAAACAGAAAATTGCTGTTAACGGGATAATTTAGGCACATAATGCTGTGTTAAAGAGCACTAACTCCAATATTTTGCCTTCGCAGCCTTGAAAAATAATTAGTTTCCATGGTACAACGGCAGTTTTGTTGTCGAAATAAAAATCAGGTTTCTTTGCTTGATTCAAATCAAAATTGGGGAATGATATTAATGCACTTTCTTGACGTTGAATTCCATTGTCTAGGACCATTATTATCTCGGACTGACTTAAGCGCACAGTTTTGTTAAATTTCTTATTGATAGTATACAGTGCACGGATCAGTAATTGCACGAAGTATTTGGCGAGCACGACCGCGCTGAAACAAAAAACGAAAGTGTACGATAAACGTGGAATTCGCGGAGTAATCTTAACACACAACGACCAGTCACCCAAAAAAGACTACAACAACAAGAGCAACGAGTCACGAGAATGGCGTGTGCATTGTGTGCTAAACCCGGACGTCAAAAGGTTGATCGCGACGCTTGTCGACATGCTGGATCTATAATCGCCGCGTTTGTAAACAAAGACCGATTCGGAACAGCAAGAGAAGACGGTCGTAGTGGCGAGTTTCCGATTAATAAGGCGCTGAGATACAAAAAAATTGATGTATACTAAATAGAAGCAGGTGATAAATTTCGACATTGAATCCATCAAGTATACTAGTCGCGAGACTAGCGGTTCAGGTGAATGTGACCAAATGCAACGATCAAGCAATGGCGGAGCGATCAAGTACCAACGAAACAAGGATACATATAAACAAGGGTAAAGCAGTGTGAATTAAGGGAAAAATACACGAGAACAGGTTTTCAAGAGTAAACGATAAGAAGATTTCGTAGTACATCAAAATTAACGTTCGTGGGAGAATCGACGTGTCGCGCGTCTAATTCGAATGGTCGTTCCAGTCTTTGCAAGAAAGGCTCACAATAACTACCAAGTAGAGTCCGAATGTAAAAATAAGAAAGATCAACAAGTAAGGAATTAATAAAGACACGGAGCGTCGTCATTGATTTTCTATGAAACACATGACTGTCAAACGCTGTACGCATGCAGCTACGTTATCACTGTGCATTATACAAAATAGGAACATGTACGACTCCTTCCGTCCACCCAGCTTTATCGCGAGGCCGGTTCCTTGCGCTTTGATTCTCATTCCCATGTTACCCAACCTCATAGTAACGTGATTCATAATCCATAATGGGGGCATGGTTAGTCTGCAAACAGTCTATTTATTGTTTTACTTACCATGTACAGGCGGATTTTAATACAACAAGTAAAGGTGTTGGGGAGATAAACGTGGGAGACCCTTTAGCACAATCACACGTCAGACACCAAAGAGGACTGGTACCAGAGGAAACTCCAGTCGACCTTCAAAATTTTAAAGAACGTCGGACTGGTTCTTTGGCGGTCCCAGAAGCAATGCCTAAAAAATTGGTGTTCCATGAATGCGTGGCGATCACAATCAATTTTTATACTTTGTAATTGATTTTCGTACCTTTTGTAAATACTACTCTGCTAACTTCATCCGCACAATGTTTGAAATTATCACCATCATTATTTGAGTATTACTGATGTAATAATACAGAAGCCGTTGCGAATGCATTCAAACTTTTGGTTCATTTTCACTACTTTGTTGTCATTTTCAAGTGGTCCATCTACTTATTATTCAACGTCCCGAGGAGTTTAAAATAATTCCACCTTGATTGACTTGTTTGAATATTCCTCAGAGTTCTCTGACGACGCGTCACACCCGCGTGTTGACCTGAAGTTGCACGGATCACCGCCCCTCTTGGCACCTAATAATATAGTAATGAGCATTCTTTCTACGCCTTTTCCCAAAATTCAAACCGTGTTGTGGCCACCAGTGGCTGCTGAGCTGCGCGCAAGTTGTCATTCATTGTACCGTTACAGTTGGCGATGAACATGACTGACGTGCTTTGCCTCCTTATGTTGTACAAATGTTCTACTATTCCAATATCCTGTGCAATTTAGTGATACGTACAATTCGACAATACACGTTCTGTGTTTTTGCGTCTAACTGTGTTTTGCAATTCTTATACGTTCGATCGTTATCATACAGTTCAATTATAATTACAACAATTGGCGTCGAGCATTCGTACTATTTACAATGGTTACTGAAATGGAGCGATTATCCACTAACTCAAATGCTCGAGAAGTGGACGATTACTTGGAGAGGTTTGACATTTGGTGACTCACAAGATCTGATTTGGACGAGAAGAAGAAGGTTGCTTTCTTTCTACATTTCATCGGCATGAAAGTTTATGCCCTTGTCGAAAACTCGGGTTTCTCGGAGTCACCAATCAATTGTTCCTATCATACGCTAAAGAAAATACTCCTCTGGCACTTCAAACCGGTGAATTTTGTGGCAGTTGAAAGAGCCAAGTTCAGTGTGCTAATCCAGTCTGAATCTAAATCGATTCGTGATTTCTTCTTACAGTTGCAAACACATGCAGCCAAGTGTGAATACGGTATCCAGTCAGAGGATCAGCTACGTGATCGGTTGATTGCTGGTATTAACTTGCCAGAGCTACAAAAAGGCTCCTCTTGCATCATGATCGAAGATTCCAGATTATTCGCAAAGTGTGTGAACAGTATGAGGAGGTAAAACGAGTTACGAAGACTACTGAGGTTCTCCGCAATTATTCTAAAGGCAACAATTCAAGGCCAAAACAAGATAACACATTCAAACCGCGTACTGACTTCCGTGTGCGAAGACCATCCATTCAACTTTCTACAGGAAGTAATGCGAATCCAGTTGAACAACAATTTGGGAAATACGCATCTTGTGTACGCAACCATTCCCGGTATGCATGTCCACAAAGACAGGCGAAGTGTTTGGGCTGTGACAAAGTGGGTCATATTCAATCGGTATGTAAGTCTAGACGTTCATGTCACTTGACGACAAATTCCAATTCAAATTTTCGACCATTAACTGATAACATTTCTACTCTTTCTTTATCTATTTTGCCCTAAAACACTTCTCCTGTTTTTAAAACGTTACTGTCTGTTTCTGGCGAAAGTCACAATTTTATTGTTGATACCGGTAGTGTCGAATCAATAAGTTCACATTCAGGCCTAGTTGTATTTTATTCTGATGAAGTTCTGCAACTCACACGGGTTAACATTCGTGGTATCACTGGCCATTCCTTGCCTCTTGTAGTCTGCTGCACCGTATCGGTGAAGTTGCCCGATGCTAACCCTATTAACTGTCAATTTTTAGTTCCAAGCTCAGGTCCTTCTATTCTTGGACTCAAACTTTTACGACTGCTACATTCTTACATTTCGTTACTGACATCAGTGAACGACGTTGACATTGGACAACTTATTCTGGACTGTTCTAAGGCTACTGGAGGGATGCGAATACCGAAGGTAAAGCTTGAAGCTTCGGAGGATCCAGTCTTTCTTAAGAGACGAACCATCCCATTTGGTTTGCGAGAACCTGTGCATAAAGAATTGCAATCCATGCGTGATAAAGGAGTAATAACACCAGTTGACTCGTCAAAGTGGGTGACTCCAATAGTGACACCATTAAAAGCTGATGGAATTACACCGAGCATTTGTGGTGACTACAGGTTAACGTTGAATACACGTCTACTACAACGTGCCTGCACAACAAAAGAACCCGAGGACATACTGTATCGTTTCTCAGGTTCTAAGCTCTTTTGAAAAACTGATTTAAAGGATGCTTACTTACAAATACCACTTGATGAAGTATCAAGTTATTTGACTGAAATCACTACACCAGACGGACTGTATCGATACAACATTCTACTATTTGGTTTAAGTTTCACAAGCTGTATTTCAGGATGTCATGAATGCAATTACTGAAGAATTAGATGGCATCGAAACCTATCAAGATGACGTTATTGTTCATGCTCCCGATAAACCCACCCATGAGAATCGCCTTCTTTTACTGTTGAAACGATTTTTTGATTCCAACGTAGCCATTAACCCAAAGAAGTGTAATTTTGCAGTCTTTTCATTTTCATGCCATGGTTACATTGTTGACTGCAATGGTTTCAGACAAGATTTACAACGCTTGGTACAAGTAGTGAATGCACCGTCCCCCATGTAGTGAATCTGAGCGCTATATACAATTCAAGTGTGAACAGGAAATCAAAAAGTGATAAAAATGGAAACAACTGACTCACAGTAGTTCGTGAAGGTGCGTCGTTTAGAGTTCCACCACACGGAATGAAGTATCCTATCGACATGATCTGTTGTATAGTTCCCAGTTAACTTTAGAGGTCACAACGAAAATAATTTCGACGACCGATGAGTTTGCAAATGTGCTAAAATAAATGTGGGCTCCGTTAGCCGTTAAATCTCCCAAAACCTGCACACATGCGACACTGAACGCAGAGACGGAACACAGGGCTCGCGACCATGGAAGTCAATTTTATTGTTACTTGAATTAACTCACGATTTAAACGAGTGTACATGTGAATTCACAGAAGGTGAAAAATGTGAAAAACAATGAGAATTATGCAAAACAAAATGCTGTACAAGACGCTACACCCGCTATCCTTCATGAACTTCATTCTGTTCTGGGTGCACTCCAATACTACTCACGTTTCATTTCAAATTTCGCTCAATGTGCCACTTCTTTGTTCGACATGTTATCCATCAACTGTTTTTCTTGGTCCATTAATCACGACAAAACGCTCCGTACTTTGCTTCACCATCTTTAAACAACGGTTGTTTTAAAACCGTTTTCTAAAAAAGATTATTCAACTGTAATTACAGATGCTCCTCCCACTGGAATAGGAGCTGTTCTAGAACAGTGTGGTAGACCTGTTATATGCATCTCACGTCGTTTGTCTAATGCCGAACGTGGGTATTCTCAGACCCAACGTAAAGCCCTAGGAGTATATTGGGCTGTTAAAAGACTTCAAAAGCACTTTTTTAGAATCTCATTCACTACAGCAACAGACCATGAAGTTTTAAAATTTCTGTATCATCCCAGCAGATCACTGGCGAAGTCATCTGCTGCCATGGTGCGACACTGGAGCATTGCCCTCAGTTCCTACAATTACACAATCATTCATCGTAGTGCAAAAGCTGTTCCCCATGTTGATTACCTGCCCAGATTTCCGTCACCTGACTCAAACTCTGACAATGATGACTGCTTACCAGTTCAACCACTGCCAGTCAAAAGAGATGTACTTGTATGCGATACCCGTAAATTCTTTGGTCCTATTATCTCCACCGTGAGACGTGGCTGAACACAGCCGGAGCGGCGTAGATTTCCCGCATTTTACTGTCGCCGTGAAAGTTTGTCCATTACTCCAGATGGATTGCTGTGTTTTGATGATAGTAATGTCATTTCAGCGACCCTCAGATCTGCGGACTTGCATTCCGGACATTTGGGAGTTGATAAGATGAAGTTGCTTGCACGCTTATCTTGTTGATGGCTGGAATTAGAATCAGATATTAAACACGTTGCCAAGAATTGTACAAAACGTATACACAAGATTCCTGCGAAACAATCACGATGGCTTTCGTGGCCTGTCACGTTTGAAACATTTCAGAGAGTTCATGCTGTTTACTGTGGTCCTTTCCTGGGAAAATACTATGTCCCCGGGATTATTGATGCTTACTCTAGGTGGCCTGAAGTTTTTCTCACTTCATCACCGAGTGCAGATTTTATAAAACATGCGTTGAGAAAACTGTTCTGTCACGAGGGTGTACCTGCTGCTCTGGTCATCGACATTGATACTCATTTCACTGCCAAGTCTTTAGAGGAATGGATTAAAGGACCCGGGTTTCGGCATTAGTTTACGGCTCCACGACATCCACAATCCAATAGACTTGCAGAAGATTTTGTACGCACACTGAATCTGCCATTGATTCTCTAACACCAAACTCATTTGTGGAACTTGATCGAGGAATCGATAATTTTGTCATGCAGTACAGAAATGCATCACATTCGGTAACCGGAAAGAGTCCCGCGATCCTTTTCAAATCCCGTTCTCTGCGTACAAGTCTTGACTGTGTAAAAACAGCTGATGTTACATTTTTCACAGGCAACAATTTGTCATGCTAATGGAATAGTTCTTTCTTCTCATGAAAGTTGCATGGTTACTATTCTTGACTTGGAAGACTTGTCCTTCCATCGAAGACAGGCCGATCAGGTTGAGTTCAATTCTAGAGGTCCATCTGTCAACAGAACTCCTGTTGCTTCGAATTCTAACGAGTCCTTTCTAGATAGTCCTGTTGCATTGGAAGCAAATGACGTTACCAAAATAGAGGCCCTTCATGAAGTAGACGAACCACTTGAAGAACCGATAGTCAGAAGATCTGAACGTTTGGAATCAAGACCACCACGGAATTACAAACATCCGCACCCCCATTCAAGGCGTGGCGGATGTGATGAACATGACTGTCACGGTCTGTCTCCTACTTTTATGCAATTGTTTTACTATTTTAATATCCTGTAGAATTTTGTGATACGTACGATTCGATAATATATGTTCAATATAGTTCAATTCTAATTATAACGCAATGGTAATAGGAATAAACAGGAGTTTTTGCGCACCGTCTCTGCCTCCTCCATCTGCGTAGATTTTTGGCTGTTGAAGCAATCGCTCCAGCGCACTAAGTTTGGTGTCAGTGATCTGAAGTAAACTTACAATCACCGGTGAATGTGATCATGTACGGTGGTATCGATAAGGCAAGTCTCTCGTTTCTGGGAGCTTGGAATTTTGGGGAAGTCGAAGGTGAAGTCAACACTGTCTTTTCTGCAAGTAAATTGCAAACGGGGCTCGGAGAAAGTGCTAGTCTCATGGGTGGAAATCGTCGGTGCTTGTCTTGTTAATGTTTTGTCATTACAGTTCCTGGTATGCGCATCTGGAACGACAAATTCCAGAGCATAATCAGTTGCCGATTCTTTGCTATATTTTGACTTGTTTTGTTAGGCGTCATGCATTTGAATTTGAGCACATTTCTTACTCCCGTCTTTTAAATATTTTAACAAAATCTCCTGCAACTTAACTAAACGATTTGAGAAGGCGAAACATGCCGCGAAGTCAGAAATAATGTGGTCGCTGAGAGACTCGGATTACCTCATTTGTTTCGTAGAGATTTTTGGTCAACCGATATGATTGTGTCGATATAATAATATATAAAGCTGGATGCGCTGCAGAACATGGCTAGCTGGGCTCTCGTTCCCTTCTGGCGACAGTGTCTGTCCTGTGGAAGGTCGCTTATGCTGAGTACAAGAGTTGACACATATACACCAGTATATATTTCCATTTTTATTTTTCCATATTATTATTGGAGAGATCTCCCTTCTCAAATGTTATCGGGTCATTCCGATATACTGGATCTCTAGACTGCCAGCGCCGACATAAATAAGTGTTTGTTGATTTGCATCTAATATGAACGTATTAGGAGCCTCTGTCTTACTGTTGTTAGCTAGTTACGTTGCACACAAGCTATTCATAGCTCGTGAACAACGTTTTCGGGCGTACGTGCGCTAAATTAACGCTTTCCACTGTATGCGCAACGATACCAGACGCGGAATAAGAAGACCAGTAATTGCCGAAGACTGAAAGTTTATCCTACGATAATTACAATAGGTCTCAATCGACTCTAGATGACACCGGAACTCGAAGGTAGCTATGGAGGTTTGGGATCCGACCATCAAGCGCACGATCAGGCCGGAAGTGTTTATGGCGCTATTTCCGTGCATAAGCCGACAGGCATGTAAACAAACAAACGCGATCGTATGCAGCAGAAAGAGAGCAGGCGAAGATCTTATGTACAATGCGAAATAAAATTTTGAAGAGAATTCCACATTTCGCACAGCAGACAGACTTGGGTTATCTCTAGGTTATCACAACGTAACTAGTTACGCCCCGATCGGGACGTAATATGAAAGTAGATCAACGACTTTATGTATGTAGGCTTATACGAACGAAGATGTGTCATACGTGCCGGCTTGCAGAGGATATAATCATTGGTAGTAATAGTAGTAGATATATACTTTACTATATAAGGATAGGCATGCCTGCCTTTACTTATTAACGCACTGACCAATGCATTGAAGTATACGTTAACGTATCAACAAGTATGGATGCTGCGGCATAGGTGATAGCAAATAAGGCTGAATATTGATGAGTATGAGGGCATATTTCTAGTTCACAAGCTGAAACTTTCTCATGTGTATTTGACTTCTCACGAGTAGCAGAAACATTTCTATAGGCGTATACTTCAGTCGACGCCCCTTTCCCCAGTTTCAGCGAAGTCGATTGAGGACACTTTAATTTGAAATCAGAAAAGCTGAACTTGAACGCTTCGGGCTGATCGGCGCAAGATTCTGGACATCCTGGCTCCTGGCCGTCATTTGTCCAGTGAACTAAATTGAATATATACAGAATCAAATTCAGGTTGGTGCCAAAATTTTGGGAATACCTTCCTTGGTTATTCCTATAGATGAACGTCACTAAAACTTTTCAAGAATAGGTACGCGAAATTAGAGTAGTCGGAAAACCATGGGTGCGACACTTTTGTGGATATAAAATTGGCTTCCAAAGCTAATTCCACGCATTTCGATGTAAGAATAAGCGTAATAATTACACTTCTAGTTTCTCATGCGGCTCTGCTATTACGAGGCCTGCTGCTGGTAACAGTTTGACAAAATTTCCGGATTCAACCCATGTGTTTACTGGGTTAGACTGTAGCCCACAGATGGCTTTGACAAGGACTGTTTTTCGCGTAGTCCATTGGCCCACCACTCTACGACAGAAGCAAACTTACTTGAAACGGATGGAAGCTTTAACTGGCATAAATTCTTATTGTGACTTCGCTGGCCGTTAACGTTTAAATTTAAAGGTTTCACGTAACTTACAGGGTATATACAAGACTGCTACCCGAGTATGCTAATCAGGTCATATGCATTGGCTTGAAAAATTATGTATTCACCGTTGAGTTTGTCAAGCGAGCGACTACCAGATGTTTTACTGGCTTAAGTTTTGCGTATGAAAGGTGTATCCACGTGAATTTCGAAGAATCTACAATGAGTTAATTCTCACGAACATTATTTATAGTGGATCTAGTAGAATAGTTTTTCATGGTATCGGACAAGTCAGTATACTTTTCAAGCCTCGTCGTTGGACTCTGTAAGGCATCGGTTGATTACTTACGAGGTCGCTAACCACTAGAACAGCCTTTCTCCTGAGGACGCTAGCTGCATGTTCACAGACCGCTACGAAGTTGTGTTAAATTATGATTTACTTAGGACAGATTAGGAAACTTGCTGTTCTTGGTACTTGTTGTGATCTACAAGGGCGTTTCTATGACTCGTTTTTACCTGCCAGTTTTCAGATTAGCAGAGGCTTGCTTGACACCAAACAAAATGAACTGACTGTATTCCGGAATTTCAGGCCCCCTGCTTTGAACTCATGTATTAATCGCTGAATACTTAATACCGTACGGCACTTCTCGGCTGCTTTTCATGACGATAAGCGAAAGGTAGGTTGGACGATGGCCAGATTTTAATTGCAGTCCACTTTGACCACTACAACAGTTTCCTGAGGAGTGTGTGTAGTGAGCATGCTCTCAGGATCTCCACCAAAGAATACACGCGCACACTCGTCATCATTGGTGGACGGGACGCCACTCCCGTGACCGTCACTTGGTAGCATCGAGGTCAGTTTGTTAAATTATGGGATCATGGGAGTTTTTAATTTTATGGTCATCCGCATACAATAAGGAGTTACTAGATATTACTTTTGTAAGATCGTTGATATAAATCAGATAATGCTGCTGCTGAGAAATAGTATCGAGACTCACTTGCGAGGATGAGTGCAGAAAAAAAGAAGAGCCTGCCTTAACTGCAAACCGTTGACTGCCGAGAAATGAGGCTATCCAGAGGAGGATCTCACCCCGAACACCGTGTGCTTCTAGTTTATATACGCGTTGGCCGTGAGACAATTGGCCAAACGCCCTAGCAAAATGACAGAAAATGGCGTCGAAAATAGGACCGTGGCCCATGTCCTCAGTTAGACTATCCATAAAGAAACGCATGTTGGTCGCACATGACCGATTCGGTGGAAACTCGTGCTAGGTTACAGAAAACAGTTCATTAATGAGAAGATACTTCAATAGTATACCATTGATCAGATTTTCTAGTATCTTGCACAGAATACTCGTTAGACTAATCAGTTGATGACTGGGAGGTGAGTGTCGGCCACTTGGTTTTTAACGAATCACCCTAGCCCCTTTTGCTCAACTTCGATGATACACTCCGAATGGATTAGCTCAAAGAATTCATTGAATTGTTTCGCGAGTGCACAGGACGCTTACTTAAGTATTCTCAAGTGAACCTGTTCTATGCCCATCGAATTGAGTCGATCAGATCTTAAGATTGAATACTGCACGTCGTTTACCAATAATTCTGTTGGCAGAGTGGGTTACTAAAGTGTTTGCGGTAGTAAGCTGAATTCATGTAATGTCGGTGTGCTATAAACAGCGTCGTAGTGATCCGAAATATCTCGGTGACCTCTTGTGCTACGGATATAACCTCGCCGTTTGCTTAATTTTGGACAGGTGTGAGAAAAGATTTTTGTGTCGATGACACATGTTTTTTAAAAAATTACTATTTCTTTTGCACCAGTTCGAGCAATTTGGATTGTGCTGCAAAGTGATCGCGGCGGATTTTTTGTTTGCATCGATTATGAACTTTGATGAACGCCTCGATGTCTTCAGATTTACCTGGATGCCGTTGTGTCGCTAATAGTTGCGCATGCAGTTGAAAAATTCGATAAGTACCGCGTGGCGGAGGAGAGTGTGAGAAGTACTTGCTAAACTTGCGGGGTATGGACAACCTGTCTTGGTCGTGATTCATGCACTTGGTCGGTTGGAAGTCAGAAACCACCGAGCCTGACCTTATGGAAATCGTGTCGTGATGTTTCCTCAGGCCTACAAGGTCGGTCCGGTAGAAGTTGGGTCGATTGCTTCTGGTTGTGCCTGTGTATACAATGGCGAAGAATATCGAAGACAAGGGATAGATGATCCTTGTCACTAGGGGGAGACAAAGTAGTTATCTTATCTACGTAATGCTTTCATGAGTGATTATGGAGTCCAAAAAAGAAGCTGTTCCTCCTGCACAGTGTCTTGTGGGTGTATGGTCGTGTTACGTCCAAGTTCTCTGCAGCACTATCAGCGACAGTTCTGTATCGAAGCTATCCACAAAAGCTTGTCGCGTCTATTTCAAACCGCCTTCGGAGCATTGGAACCATACATAAGGAGCAGTGCTGAAGTGAAGTAAAAATATCTGGGCGAAGTAAAGCGGCATCATCAGCTGGATGAGAGCTCGTGAGTGGGTGATATGTGAAACCTGATAACAATGGTCTTGGCCATGGAGTTTCACCTGCGCATCCAAACAGTTCTTGCTGATTCTTAAAACACGTCACTTGCACTCATTTTGAGTTAAATCCGTCAAGTATGCTATAATGGACAAGTAGTCGTGCACATGGTTCTCGTTCGCTAACAGTTCAGAACGTTTTTCCTGGAAAGCATTCGGAGTAGAATCCCAAAAGACATTAAACGAAATGAACGCGGCAGGTTTCCAAAAGAAACCGCATATTTCCATCAGCGTGTGAAAATGTAATAGGCAGTTGGCTCTCGCGTAGTCTGGGGCATACGGTGGCATTCAACAGCACAATGGAATAGAATGCGAGGTGGGTTTCAGCTCACCGACGGCAATCAAAATCGTGCCAGACGAGGAGTGCCTAAAACCACGGGGTACATTAACCAAAACCCAAAGAGTGCAAGCAAAAGGACATTGAAACCTGTAATAACAGATGAACCGTTAAGAAAAGAGCAGACATACACTGCATGCAGTTAGTTGTACGAGTGAACGATATGTCACTGAGTTCGTGCCAGGCGTGCTGTGGCGAACCTACACAGAAGCGTGCGTACGGAACAGATAGACGTGAGAACCCGGTTGCAGCCGGAATGCCTAGAGAAGCCACCCGGTCGTTGTCCACTACAGCGATTATACCAACGCTGATATTCTGATTGATACGCCAATGGCATACAGTTCGCATTGCTTTGATGACAACCCAGTTATCGTAGGGATTACTTAATCATGGCTCTCATCAACTTCCTTCGATCCTGAACCCGATGGGATAGATGTGCTCCTCATTCAGAATGTTAAAACATTAAGTGAAGGTGGCGGAGTTGCTTTTTATGTCCGCGGCCCCCACTGAGCTAGCCCCTTGTCTCACTCATAGGCCACTATTGTTCAAGAATGATTTTGCGCATTATTGTACCTCCCGAATCTGAAATTTGTTTGGTTGGCGTAATTTATCGTCCTGTTTTCCCCTGATCTGAATTTGACGGGTCAACCTCTGTCTCCACCCTAGGCTGTTAACATGTTCTGATAGTGGGCAACCTTAATTAGCTGTAAACCAACTTCCAGTATTGTTCGTGCAAAGGATGCGTTGACACAGTGCCTGTGATGCTTCCATCCGCATTTGAAGCCGCTGGCCTGAATGAACATGTAGCCTATTGTACATGATCTTGCGATGGTCATGTCCTTTCTTGTTTCGATTATCTTGCCGGTTACAAGTTGCTGATGGACAGTTTAATGGCAGACGCCCCGCTCGGTTTGAGGAATCATGCTGTAACAACGTCTGACTTTATTTGTACTGTTAAGATTTCTCCGTTAGCAAATTCCTAGAAGAAACTTCATAAAATCAGGGTGGATGTGCTTCACGTATTCCTTGCTGTTCCTCGTGAGATCGATTTAGTTCATTATTTGCTATTGGCGGTACGTGCGATCACTTCACTGATACCATCTGTAAAACCATTGATTATTCGGCACCGTTTTTCCAAATACCCGCCATACACCGCAATACTAAGTACGATCCCGAAAGTTGGATGTGACCGACGCAAAATGTCTGGCATAGGCACTGTTCAGAACGTCAGGGACTCGAGACGATCATCATTTCTATGCGCGAATTCCAAATCGATACATCAAAGTAGTCTAGATTGATCCTCTGGATTTCCAACAGCGCGTTGTCGCTGAACCTATTAATCTATGTTGACCTGCTTCAAAACCCCCTAAAACCAAATGTGATGTATCTCAGTTAACAGGCCCTCCGAGACTTACGGGCTCAGATGGCGAAGCTGCCGAAGTCCTAGCTGACTTTCACAGCAGTGAGCACACGACCAGCGTGCCGAAGTGTTCCGCGGCGTACAGTGCTAATATTCCTGGCAAGTATTTTTAAAGTTGACTCCCCAGCAGATGCCGAGGTATCGAACCATGGGAAACTCAAGTTCACATCCTTTGAACCATACCATGTATCTCCTTCGGGCCCTACTCATGGAACTGTGCAGTTGGCTGGGTAATCAGTCATTTTGTTTACACAGTTCACTGCCTTTGGAACAGTGGAGGCTGTTATCTTGTCTTTAAAAGTCGGTGGCACAAATAACTTTGTAACAACCGTCCAGTTGTCTTCCTATCTAATATGTCTAACATGTGCGCGACCTCTTAATCAGTTATTATAGCCATGGCGCAGGGTCACAGTTGAACGGACTGGAGGTGAATTTTATAATAATTGCATTCAACCTGGTCGGTCTCCAACGTATTTCATTGCACTACTCAAAAGGAAAAATCTCCCGCTAAGTAGCCCTAACACTGGTGAGCTCACAACTTCATACACGGATGTTCATCGAGACTCAGCAGCATTTTGTCGACGTCCTCAAATGTCCCACCTTGATTTCTCGTGTAAAGTATGAGATATTCTTCAGAGAATCCATCCAAAAAGCCAGGAAAACCACTAATCAGCAATTTCCCTATTCGTTGTATCGCTCTTCTGAGATGTCGATTTTCCTACGGGCAGTTTGGAGCATGTTCACAGTCTGGCCAGTGTTGTCCTCATTAAAGTCCAGACATAGTGTTACCTGTGTTGTTGGAAAGTAAGACAATCTCTAAACACACTTTGTGATTACAAACTCAGGCTCAGTTCGGGAACTTTTATGACCAGTTTAAAAATCTCAGACCCACAACGACGGAGAATACCAGCTGGTTCAAGGCCAAACTGATGAATATTTCACATGGGTTCTTTTCATCACCAATTCGATAGTAGTGTCGTTTTACACTTGAACGCTATCAGGCTATCAAGCAGCTGAAAGACATGGAGGACATTGTGTTTATGAAAAATGATAAAGGCCCTGGCGTCACGACCACGCACAAGGACAAGTATATCAGAAAAATGAACGCGATTCTGGACGACCAAATCAAATGTAAGCCGGATTTCACACCGAAAAAGAATATGCTGGTGGAATGGCAAATTTTAAAACAACCCCAAATACTGCAGTTGTATGAGTTAATCAACGAGACCCAGTATAGACAGTTAAAACTAAGTGGGAGTCAAACTCCACGTATGAGGAGTGCACGAAAGTTACACAAGGAAGATGTTCTACTACGCCCCATCCTGACCATGGACAATTAATTTTACCGCCAGCTCGCTCGATAGCTTGTTGAGGCACTTAACCCAGTTCGAAGATTGCTGGCACCCCAATGTGTCAAAGAATCATTCAAATTAGTAAACGGCTTAAAGGAGATATCTATGAGTTCAAAAACAATGTAACCTATCGATGTGCAACCTTTGTTCACTAATGTTCCCCTGCATGCGATTGTAAATTTTCTTTGTGACTTTATTTCAGTTCAGAATATTCATTTGCCTCTTGATTACCTCACGGATCTCATTTTCCAATGTACAGAAAACATCCGTCTTGAGTTCGAAGGAGTTGCTTTCAAGCAAATTGATGGAGTAGCCATGAGCAGCCCACACGGCCCAAAGTTAGCGTGTCTTTTCCTAGGATTGATTGAAAGAAAATTGTTGATAGTATTTCTACGACTACTTTATACGAAAGGTACGTCAATGATATCTTGAACTTCATTGAGCTTGATAATTTTCTTCCATCCTCCAACCTTATGAACTCTGTAAATCCGAACTTACCTGTTACCTGTGATACTGAGTCGAATAGAAGCCTGGCATTTCTAGACGTCCTGAAAAATCTTTTTTCTAGCACGACCTTTAACATAAGGCCAACGTTAACCTTGTGAAGCGAGAACTGATGTAACTAATCAGCATTTTTTATCGAACATTAAAAATTTTGAGAATTATCGTTTAAGAAGCAAATGAGCTAAATGCTTCTTCATAAACTAACATTTTCCTCTATTATTATGTCCGTTTTGTAATTTTATTTCCATAATTGGCGTATTGTACAATTAACAATTTTGAATACGGTATGCGTTTCACGTTACCATGTGTATACTGATCACGATTTTCTGAGCGTGTTTCTCACAGATGCGTTGAAAATATACAATTATTATTGTTATTTACAAGGCGTAATGATGATACGCTGCAGCAGCCGGTTTATCGTGAAGCCACTTGGGGCGGCCAACACTTCCAGTTCCCCAGTTTTGTACCCATGGCCCACAAGCATGGTTAAGTTAAAACATTGTTTGACTGAGCCTGACGAATCGGTACAGATGACCGGTTGACACAAGAGAAGGATTTCCTAACAATCGCACAGTCCGATAGCCGATATCTGGATAAAGTTATCTCGGTTCATAACAAGTGTAGAGTCTGCTACCCTTTTGTTCTCTTGTTACATACTGTTCTTCATACCTGTTATGTTCATTGTACATATAAACCACTTGTCTATTGTTTAAGCGAGCACACACTTCGTCCTGGTGCGTCCCAGCTCCTGCCGGCAAGCGGTCGTTGTTACCGGGGTTGACTGTGGCAACAGCGGATTTTAGTACACTGAAGGAACCGAATTCTTTGGAATTTGTTTGCTGTCTAACAGGAACTTTCTTCAAGCATATAGCGAACTTTGTGTTGTGGAATTTATCGCAGCCAGTTATTGTAGATTATTTTGTAACATTGTCGATTGTTTTCTTGGTTTCCACTCCACGAGAAAACAACGGAAAGACCTGCGGTTCAAACAACAAGGAAATAAGAGGTGTTCATAAAACTACAATTCAGGGGAGACTACTTATCCATTATATTGTGTCATCAGCTTCAGGAAGCTGTGAATTCCACGTAACCTGCAGCTAGATTTTGCTAAAAATTATCCGTAGGGAGTAAATTCTGTCGTAAAACAGTGAAGATAAGAGGGTTTCGTTAACATCTGTCAATATTTTGGTGGTATCATTCAAAACGTTGAAACTCATCAGTTTGTGGGACAAAAATGGTGACGAGCTTCAAAAGGCTTGTTTTAATCCACCGTTAATGTGTTTGTCCTTCATTTCGCGCGAAGATAGAAAATAATAATGGTGGGTGTTGTGATAGCACTCATGTGTTTTCATGCTAAGTATTTGTTTATGTTCGATTGATAGTTAATCGTCCTATGTGGATAAATGTTTAATTGTTTATAAATTTCAGTTTAGGTGATGGATCATCTTCAGGGCTTCAAAGATCTATTCCCAGATTGGAAATGTTTTAGCTTCCAAGAATTCCGGAGTTGTTTGGAGAAATATATGAAGCAATACAGTGTTTTATACGTGCTTGGTTCAGGTAAGAAATCAAGCAATGCACGCTTGAAGTATGATAATGTGAGTGTGAATACTACTGAGGTTACGTGGTAGATGGCGTACAGATGTACCAAGTACAAGCGACGTAGGAGCGAAAGCCGTGGAGTACGACGTGTTTAGTGAGTTGAGTTCACTTACTTTCAATTGCTCAGTTCTCGCGATACATGCTGTCAATCACGCTCTAACGTGGCTGGGAGAAAAACGGTGTTGGTGGTTAGCTTCTTCATTTTAGAACACAACCATGACCTCACTGTCTTGCTGTACGAGGCACA